>JAVSBS010017640.1:23823-92446 GCA_033124195.1 Coracias cyanogaster | reverse complement strand
AGTGGTTAGAGAGATGCTAGGAGAAAGGTTGGACTTGATGACCCTGGAGGTCCTTTCCAACCATAACGATTCTGTAACGATTCTGTGATTCTGTTTGCTGGGGTATGAGTCTGGTTGGTGTTCTGGGGTGGGGCTTCTTTTAAGTTTTGTGGCCTGCAGAAAACCTGCATCACTAAAGCAAGTCCTCTGCTGTTTTTTATGTAGTCCAGCCATGGGCATGAAGCCAGGTGGGATGGAGATTCAGCCATCTCATCTCATTCAGCTGCACTTGAGCTGATACTTTTCTGCTCATATTCTCCCTCTTGCAGGAAGAGGCTCCCTGCATATGCCAGGAACCTGTCACAGATCTTCTTTGGAGCTCATTTACATTTAAGTGTCTTGTCCATAGAAACCTTGCAATTAAATGGGGTGACATTTTCCTCACTGAATCCAAAACCTGTCTGTCATGGCTGGTGGCCGACACTCAGAGACTGTCAGCAGCACACACTGTATCCTTGGTCCCCAGCAGAAGATGCTAAGACAAGGAAACCTGTGCAGAAGTCAGGCAACGCCCAGTAAACCACAGTTTTGTTTCCATTCTGAAAGCAGAGCAGGAAATGACCAAGGAAAGACATTTTATGTATTTGATGCAGAATTATAAGAGATTCATAGCATAAATAAATACACAGAAATACGTACGTTCAGTCAAGTCTGAATGGTTTATGGCGATCACCCTGGTGAGGGTTGTGAGTGATGGGACTCTCTGGCTCAGACACAGCCTATGCACCAGGATCTGATGGGAGCTATGGCAATATTAACCCAGAGCAGCTCAGGGGGGTGCAGCTGCTGGTAGAGTCTGTGTGTGAGGGGGTTAAGGTCACAACGCTCACTCCCTAAAACAACCAGACAACCACTTGTGCAGGGAATAGCACCCCAGATGTCAATGAGGCAATGCAAGTACTTGCGTGGCAGTAGCATTAAGTGCAGACTGAAGCTGTTTCTACAACATCATGGTCCTGTAACCCTCACTTTGGGAACAAGAAGAGTTCAGGAGCTGGTCAAACTTAGCACAAAGTTATTTCAAAGTATTCTCTCTCCATTTGTAAAAATATCACAACTTTCAGGGATTCTGAAATGTTTTCTTCTCCATAACCAAATACCTCCAGTGTGCAAGTCAGAGACATATTTTGGGAATTAACCACTGAGGCGGGGCATGACAAGGAGTTCACAAGCAGGATGGGACAGACACAATGCAGTGACATTATAGCATCCAAATATATGACATTTGAAAGCCTCTATCAGCCCTACAGTTGCTCTACATCCCTGCTGGTGTGCAGACCTCCAGCCACATGCATGGCCATGACTGGCTCCTGGTGGGACAGGCAGCTGGTCTGGGGGCTTGTGCTTACCAGGCTTATTCATCATCAGGAATATGATGGGAATGGAGATCAAGTATCTCAGGCACAGCAGGAGGCTATGCCAATGGTGTATTAGCCAAGGGTAGTAAACATTACAGTTTCACTGCCCCATACTCATGTGGACACATCCTGCCAATAACTTCAGGCCCTTATCAACCCTGCCTTTCTTTTCATATGGGGTTTATTAAAATACTTATCAGAATCTCAGTGCTGTTTTTCAGGGATGAAGCTTATCATCAGTGCAGGCAGAAATCAGAAAGGTTTCTGTGCTCACAGGCAGTGCTCAGCGCCCGGCGGCCCCTGGGGACCTTTGCTATCAGACACTGCACTGGTGGAGCAGCCCAGGGTGCTGCTGGTGGGCATGAGGAAGCAGCACCAGCCTCTTCAAGAATTTAATCATCAGTAACAGGGAAAACACATAGCGTATGTCTGCCTGCATCTAAAATCTGGGGTAGACAAGAGTGTGAAGGCACACACATTTTCTGGCGATCCTTGTTTATTATTGAGTTTTTTCAAAGTTTCTCCTTTTTGATTTTACCAGTTTGGGTGAAGACTTAGGATGGTGGAATTTTTTTCTTAATGGGCTGAAGACGTTATGTCTCTGCTCTGTTTATTGCACTGCAAGGGAAAATATGAATGTGAAAAAAAATAAACACATAAAATGGACTTTGAACCCACATTTTTTGAGTGATTCAAAGTAATTGTAGCCCTTCAGATTTCAAGAGTGCTTTGGGTTTCTGGGCTTGTACAGTTTAGAGCAATTTAAAATTAATGGAGTACTTAAAGTTTTTAAGAGCCCTTCAATTTGCAAGTGATCAGAGTTCGGGGATGCAGAGAATACAGTAATTTAAAATAACTGGAAGTGCTTTTTGGAGTGTTTATCGTAACTCTGGTATAAATGGCACCATGTTCATGGGCTGCCAGCACTTCCATCGTGTCCTGTGTGCCATGGAGTTTTATCTCTGTGACAGATGGCTCTTCAATAAAATCATCTGGCTGATCATGGCCTCTTAAGAGACAATCTATATTTTTTAAACAGCCAAAAAGCCGCATATGCTTTGGGCAAGCCTTCTTTGCCAAGGGCTTCTTTGCACTTATTGAAAGAGCTTAGGCCCAGCTTGAGAATTGAGGAGACTCTCAAGGTCTGATTGAAATCTGCCACCGCACTTGCTGCTGGTTGGATTTGCTGCACAACAACCCTCAAGTGCACATCTGTGCTCACAACAGCTTTCCATCTTTCCTTGCCTTATTACATGTTTAGGCTTTATTTTGAGTTCTCTGGTTTCCGTCGAATGCGCTGCTGCAGAAATACAGCAGGAACTGCCTAGTGGGGTTGTGGATGCTCCATCCCTGGAGGTGTTTAAGGCCAGGTTGGATGGGGCCCTGAGTGACCTGGTCTAGTGGGAAGTGTTCCTGCCCCTTACTGCCTTGAGGCCCCTTCCAACCCAAACCATTCTATGATTCTATGAGTTGCATTCTCTCCTTTGCACAGGGGCATCTATAGTCATACTTAAAGGCATGCAGATACACACAGCATAAACAAACCTGTTTCTGAACACAGTGGTTTAACTTAAAGAGAACAGAAGCAATTAGATCTTACAAAACCAAAATAAAATAAAATAACTCTTTGACATTTCTTGGAAAAATACACTTTTTGAAGGTATCTTTTCATGCTAGGAGGAAGGTAGATACACTACTTTGAGAGCACTTGCACACATTATGTCTAATGTATCTCCTAAATAGACTATCAGGGCATTTCCTTGCATATCAGTTGAAACTTGTGACTAAGAAATTACTTCTCAGTTTTTCTATTCATCTGCAATAAATCTCATGACTGTAGAGGGAAGGATGCCATCCTGAAATTACAGCTTTCCTGTCAATGTGCTTGAACAGGTTACCCAAGGATTGTCATTTTTCATCTGAAAGCAGACATCAGAGTTCCTTTTTCAAAGCGTTATTTGAAGTAGTAAATGATGTGGAGAAGAGAGCTGACAGCAGAAAGGAAAATAACATTTGCACATCTTGTGCAGCAATTTGAGACAAGGCAGGTGCCAGAGGAAAAGCTGATCTGCAGGGGGTTTTTGCCAAACTGCAGGAGGGGAGTAAACCCCCATTTGACATCTCTCTAAAGGCTCAAAGCTTTAGCTGTTTGTTTTCTTTAAGCAGGCACTTAGCAAATCTTGTCAAGAATTGCTGATAAGCTAATTAGTCTCAGAAATAACTCAGACCACAGAAAGTGCCCGAGAACCTCAGCACAGTGAATCCTTCTGCCCACAACTGTGGTTTTGAACATTGCAAGGAAAGAGGAGGAGGATGTGAGGAGGAGGACTTTCCTGCTAAAGAGAACACTGGAGAGGCAGAAGAGATCAGCTGGAAGAAGTGTTCAGCAGACCTGTCCAATCTTTTAAACAGTGAGGGGAAAAGGTGAAATAAAGATAACTTCAGTGAGAGATTTGCTGAAGTTTCTAATCACCAAACCACATATTCTTAAGAGAACAAAAGAGAAAAAGCATAGCAGAAAATGCCAAGAGAACCTCAAATGTTAACAGATATTACTATCGCCCTTCCATCCCCCCAGATCAATGCTGGGGAGCTACCATCATACCCTGCCTTTGACATGGAGCCTAATTTATGGGAAAGAAGTCAACTGAATTTGCCTGCACCACCTGATTCAGCAAGGCAAGAGCAGATGGGAGCTTCCTTCCCCAACAGATATTCAAAGACCCACCAAAGACATCAAAGCAGCTGTATTAAAGGTAATACATTCCCTTTTGAGTAGTGCATACAACCCAAACTTACATGGATTTCCATGTGGAAAAAGCAACAAGTTTGCAGCAAAGCCTCCCACCAAGCAGCACCAGAAGCCCTGCCATCAGCACCTGCATGGTCCCAGACTGTGGTGGAGCACATACCTGACAACTACTGGCCTTTAGAAGCAAATCAAATCCATGTCTCAAGAGCCGAGAGGGTGAATCTCTTGGTAGCTTAGCAAAGGAGCTCCGTCCTGTGTGAGCCATGGTAGCCATGCACCTTCTGCAGCTCATCACGGAGAGGTGGAGAACACACTAAGCAGGGAGTCCTAAGGGACAGTTCCCCCATACCTACCTGAGTGCTGTCTTCTTGCCCTGTTTCCTTACCCACACTCCTGTGAGCATATGTGGTCAGCCACAGAAGATGGTTGGGGCACCAATCAGGGAAAGGGGCTGGAAATTGAGGTTGCCTGATCTTTTAAGGATTCCAACATCCCAGTCCCACCCCTCCCTAATTTGCACTTGATTCTCAAGCTATTTAAAGTTAATCACTCATTGCAAAACTCTGTGCAGTATCAGGTAGCAACAATATGTGCCCTGTTAATTAGTTGTCTTCATAGATGTATGATGTGTGTACGCTCACAGGGAATATTGCTGTCCTCTGGAAGGGTTTAATCAGGCTTATTTCCCATGGCCTAGGGAAATAGCTTAAAATTCAGTAGTGATGCTTTTGGAGAGCTACAGGTAACTGTAATACACCATATCTAGCCCCTGGCCTGAGGTATGGAAACATTGGAGGCTAGATACTGGACCTAAACATGTGAGATACAAAGGGTATTAGTTATTGCATAAGGTACATGAGTCTACATATGTGATTTTAGGATATTTACAGTTAGCTGATACAATAAAAAATTGTGCCTGCAATGTAAATGGGCAGTTTATGGGGTTTCATAAATTACCTGTGTATCTGGAAGTTGCGAGCAAGGAAGGACAATGCAAATGACTGCTTTGTGCATGTGTTATTGTTACAATTAACAAGTACCTTCAGCTTTACAGAACTCTATGGAAAGCCTCTATAGGATAAACAATGCAATTATGTCTGGAAAAGGCAATCACAACGCCTGCAGAATAATTTACAAGGACATTAACTCAATAGGCAAATCATAATTAATTAAGAAGCTTAACGTGTTGACTTTTTAATGCCTAATTATACCTCTATTTATATCAGTTACAGGTAAGAGTCAAAGAAATGGAGGCAGAATGCTTTTTAAAGTGTTTCCCCCATTTTTAAAAATAGCTTTTCCTAGAGGAATGTGAGATGAAAGCCTCAACTATGAAAGGGGTAAAAGAAGTGATAAGATGGTGAAGCAAGAGCTTCATAAATCAAAATGTAAGCGTATTGTATAATAAAATATTTAATCACTCAAATACCTGAATGTAAACTTAACTTCCCTACTAAAATAAAGTACTTAGCTTTCTTCCTTTCCAAACACAAGCATCAAACAATTTGGCTTTAAATTTAAAACAGTTCTTTTATGGGCTTTCTGCTCCTCAGGACTGTGGAATATGGCCATGTTAATCAGCCAGAAATGCTGCCACCTTCTTCTATCACAAACTGGATTCTGGAGGTTTATTTTTTTTTTAATGTCTTTTTCCAGTTTTTAGTGAACGTATCCCTTTGGGGTTTTCTCAGCCTTGCTAGGGTGGAGGAGCTCCACTGGAGGGAGGATGGCAGTGATGGACCTCAGAATTTACCAGGAACAGTACAGGGACTGCAGATGTCCTCTTCTCTGTCCCTTCCATCCTCCCATGTGCTCCAGCTGAGTGGGTGACCAGTGCCTAACATGGGACGCCTGTCCTCACAGTGCCTGAACATGCTCTGCATCTTGCTACAGGCAATGACCAGAAGACCATGCTCCTGTGGTCTGACAGATCAGGCCTAAGTGGGTGATGACCATCCACGAGGTGCACAGTGTGCTAGGAGCTGCGGCTGAGCCCAGCTGGGAGGACAGACTGCTTTCGCCCCAGCTCCTTGCAAAGCCAAAGCTTCTCTAGGCACTGCTGGACTGGAATAAAGAGCTTGTTGCTCTATTCGTGTCATCGCTGTAATGCAGCATCTAGCACAGCAGCACCACGCATGGTGTGTCCCCACTGTGTCTTGGAGCTCAGCACAGCAGGGCTGGCCTCCTGCTGCCTAATTAACACCCAGCAGAACCACATCCCTTCTGCCTTGTTCGTTTGGCTGGCCCCTCGGTGCACTGCTTTGATGTGTGTGCTGGCATGCCCCACATGCGTGGGGATCCTGGTAGCTAACCTGTTTTACAGGGAAACAACAAACTATGATGAGTAATTTACTTGACGTCTGCTAAATGGTGGATCTTTTCACTGGGTGTAATTTCCTGATTGCAGTTTGGTTTTATTCCAGCTTTCCTCTATGGCCCACAGATTCATAAAGCCAGCTTGTCACTATAAAGCACAGAATATGAAGTCTTCATCTTCAGGGCTGAAAAATTGTTACAAAAGATGTATGGAGAGGCCATAAGTTTTTTATGAAGAGCAGTATTTTAGATCTATTTAATGAAGAACAACATGAAAAAAGGAAAAAGGATGGAGAAAAGAGGGAAAATGTCAAGACAGAAGTAACCCCCATTTTTTTTTTTTTTAAAAAAAAAGAGAGATTATTTGCAGAAGAAAATACTTGACTTACTTCCTGACCTGCTTCCCTTCCCCATCACAGGCTGGTGTCACATCTTCAGCCCTAATTGCAGGCTAGTCTGCCAGGTTGCCTGTGGCAAGGGACAAGGAAGGCAGACTCACCAGCTACCACCAGCTGTTAGTGGTGTTCCTGTTGGGTTAAGTTACAAACCTGCTGTGATGCATGAACCCTTCTAGATTTAGCTGTGGCTGCTAACTTGAAGCTATCTGACCTGCTTTCTCCCTTCAGGTCTCCCCCTCTTTATTGCTGCAGGCAGAATAAGCAGGGTGTCTTCAGAATATGCCGCTTTGTCCATTGATCTATACAACCACTGGTTTAAACCTGCAAAATTTCTCTGAGTATTATTAATTCTCTACTTTCCCAAGGACAGAATTGCTCACTATAAATCAGAGGTTTTCTTCATAAATTTCTTTCGTCATCTGTGGGAAGCACAGGTTGAAGTTCACTTTTGCAGACCTGATGTGATGCTTGTTGTCGCTCAAGTTCTCCAGCATCAGTAAAAATGACAGCAATACAAACACTCCCCCAAAAACCATAAAACACAGAGAACCATCTGCAATTTCAGCAACAGCCTTTGCCTGCAGGAGCCTTACCAGCTTTCCCCTGTCCCCTGTTCGGCAATGGAGGTGATTCATAGCTACACAAATAACACTAAGCACAAAATGGGAGAATGTGAATAGTGACTCCCACCAAGGTATTTTTCAGAGAATGAGTAAGTCTTCATCTATTAAACTATGTGTGTTTTATTAGTTCTAGTAAGAATGTATTAGACTGACAAGGATCTCAGAGGTATTTGTCTTTTTTTAATACCGAGGCTGGGATTGTAATGAGAGCTCTGGAGCCAGGCGGGCAGAAACCATTGTGCTTCGTCTGGTTAGGAAATTATGTGATGGACGCAGGGTGCATTCAAATGAGGAGCACCGCAGTAGGTCTGGAGACCTTAGGGAAAGATTAGCTAGAGTTCATACTCATTTTAAAGCTCTCCCAGCCAGCAAAACATGGAAAAGGGTTGCATTAAAGAAGGATCCCCATAAAATTGTTGTGGGACTCTGGTAGTGATAACGGAGCAACAGGAGAGAGTTAAAATAACCTTTTGGATACAGAGCTTTTTTTATTGGGAGCAGTTTGCTGTGAAAATTTCATTTTCAGAAGTAGCCTCGGGAAGGCAGATAGTTTTGTGACTACCAAGTTCTGGGAGGGGAAATCAGCTCCACAGACATAAAGTGGCACAGACTGAGAATGTCTCAGAGAGGAAAAGGCTGAGCAGACTTGGAGGGATGAGAAAAATCAGGATGTTCTGGGAAAGGTAGTTTTTCTCTTTGAAGAAAGTGAGGGTGTAATAATAACATCAGTTGCTTCTAGTAAAGTCACCTAACAAAAGGTTTGAGTTAATCGAAATGAAGGTCTGAGAAGAATTTTATTCATGGTTTTAAGAGTTTTGCCTTAGCTGATGACCCTGGAAGGGTACCTGCAAGCCAACCAAAAATGACATTTTTCTTTGCTGGCAGTGTGGCTAAAGCGCTCAGCAGCTTCTTTTCCTCAGTGCTGAGAGGTATCTATCCATGCATGTGAATTGTCTGTGTTTGAAGAAAGCTGGTTAGAATAAATGGACTTAATTATCAAGCAGAATGAACTGGAACAAAGATGATTAACTAAGTGAACCCTGAGTTCACTTGAAACCTTGAGGAAAGAAAAAAGGCTATAAAACCTGTGAAGGTGGCCAGATTTGTCAGTAGTAGTGCAAGAGTTTGGAAGTCCTTAATGATAGTGATGGTACAAGGGGAGGAGAAGACCAAACACTTTTGCTCAGCCAAGCCTGCAAACAACAACATTACTGAAGTAGAAAGACAACCTGTGCAGCTTCAGTGGGGCCATTTCAAAAGAAAACTTGCAGCAACCTCTGCCAGTATTTCGCGATGAGCAGACAGCTAATGAAGATCTCCCGCTGAAGAAGATACTAACATCAGATGAAAGCTGGCCCACTGGGCATGTTACTCACCCTGTAGCTTGAAGCTAAATCCAGTAGCAGAAAGCAGAGCCAGGCAATGAGCCTGTGGTATTGATGGTTATTAAAGCCCATCAATAGGATGCAATATACATAACTGCTAACTATGGTTTTAAAAAGTTTTTGAGTTGTTAAACTCTGACAGTTGGTAAAATTCCTTTCTTAATCTTTTATAAAATAGGAACTAGTTCTTTGTTACCTGTAAATTTACCTTTACTGTTAAGTGTAATGATAGCCACTATTGTGTATAAAAATTTGGTCCCCTGCTTGCTCTACCCGGTCGCCCTGTGATTGTCCTCCTCGATCTGTCTGGGTTGATCTCTCATGAGGAAAATGAAGATTTCTGACTAGTGCCTTTCCAATTCTGCCATGCCCAGAAACATACAGTCTGGTGCTCCATCCTCCAGCCAGGAGCAGCTATCTTGCTGTCATGAGTGGTATTTTTTCCCCGTTGACTGAAAATGCATCACAGAATTTAGCTTATTTTCCAAAAGCAATCCCACTAATTATTCATGTAGAGTGAAAACTGGAGGCCTTTTAAAATTTTTACTGCTTCGCTTTTGCTGGCAAATTGGTTAGTGGTTCAGCTCCATTGAAAACACCAGTCAAGGACAGCCAAATTACTTTTATAGCACAAAAAGCAAAAAACAAAAAGTCCTTGTTAATTTAATTGGGTCTTTTCAAGTGCTTCAGAGATTTTGTTAGCAGAGGTGCTAACATTATCATCTTGTGCTACTTAAAACCCAACACATTTCTCACTATGTTTTCAAACATAACACTTGATTTTATTTTTAAATATTGATGTGGCCTGTGAAAATTTCTTAGAAATCTTTTATGGAAAGGGCAATTTTGAGCAATTCTGATTTTAACTTTCAGGGACCTTTCAAGTACTGTGTGTGTTTCTCTCTTCTGGGAGAATGATAGGCAAACACTTTTCTTAATTAGCAAATGCTTATATAACTTGCCTAAATATAAAATTAGACTTTATTTTCAAGCCGCTGACCTACTAGATTTCTTTGTGTCACATACAGTTCTGGCACAATAGCAACTGTGAAAATACTGCTAAAATTGGAGCTGCAAAAATTGCCTGCTTTATTTTTTGCTTTCTTATGTACACAACAGAAATGGAGGGTCTAGCAACACTGACGGTGCAGAGGAAAGGTGGAGTGGGATGTATCAAGCATGGAGCAGGAGGGTTTTGGCCTTCTCTAAAAAGACTGAAATCTGTCTCTGTTACAGCAAGGAGTTGTTTTGCACTGGACTGTCTGGGCGGAGGATGAAATCTCTAATTCTCAGCAGAGCTGAGCATCTGCTGCTTTTAACTCCAGTTCTCATTTCTTCTGCAAGCACTGAGAGCATGTTAATACAGAAGATATTATTTGGGAGACTTTATTCAGCCAAACTCTAGCCAAACCCAGTATCTGCATACTTCTGCAAGGCAGGCTATCTCCTCATTGTACACCCTTTGGGAATATCCCATCTTAGCTTCGCACCAGGTTCTTGTCCTTGCAAGGGCCCTGGACCCCCAAGTGCTGGATGCTGCTGACATCCAGTCTGCAAGATCCAGAAATGCAGCTCTCCAGACCCTGAGTCACTGTTTGTGAAACAACAGTTTAACTGGGGTTTGCAGGAGGCTAAATCAACTGCAATTCAAACTTTTCTGTGAATAATTCACTGCCCTGTGAAGTATGGGACTAGTCAATTCAATTTAATATCCCAGCAAAAGAAATTGAATGAAAGAAACCCAATACATACATTGCAATCTCATTTGGAATGCGTTGTTATTTTAATTTGTCTTGTAACCTCAAGCACCGAATAAAAATAATATACCTTCGCTATTCCAACTGCCTTAAGGAAGGAAAGATACTGGAACAAAATGTTTTCCACTCTGAAATTAACTGACAGGTCTATTTATTCTTCCATGTATCGATCACAGAGAAGATACAAATATAGTACAAATGGCACACATATGTCTGAGCATAAACCATAGATAACCAGCCTCACCAGCACGTGCCTGAGGTTGTAATGGAACAGAAGTGTGGATAAAGTGTTGACCTCTCTTGGTCTCGTAATTACATAGTGCTGGGCATTTATTCTTCAATTTTTTTAATTACAGCTTTTGAAAAATGCATAGAACATGAAATCTCCTGTGAAACTCGTGGCTTGTGGAAATCCATAATCTCTCTAAAAAGGTTGTTCATACTGGAAATGAGATGGGCCAACGTCTGAACATCGGAGGTTTTGCTTGGTTTGGTCACAAACCCAAAGAAAACAGAACATTTTGCCTGTGCTAGAAAGCTGAGGACTCACACCTCATGTTCTGATCTGAAGTTTTTTAAGCTTTATTTTACCTCATGCATCACTGTGGAAAAATGTAAAAAGGAAAACCTACCAAAGTGTCCAATAACTGCTCCCCCAGGTAACAGATCACGGGCATCCAAAGAAGCCAGTGATCTGGTAAGGAAGAGGGAAAAAGGGGAACAAATGGCAGAGCTCAGTTCTGTCAATCTCCTCATAAGGAAATTTAATTTGCTAGTCTAATATGTTTTGCTTGACCTAGCTTTCAAAAAGTTTGAGTGACACTGTCAAGATGATTTATGGCAGTGAAGACCAGAAAATCATCATAGTTAAAAGTTGTTAAACGCATTTTTTGTAATTTAAGACCGTGGAGGGATTTCATCCTTACCTCTTGCAAGCAGTAGTTTCCTTGGTGTTGATGGGTTGTAATAAGGACTCAGTATTTATGAAAATATCTCCCTGTCAACTTTTCCTGTAGGATAATTAAAAATACAGATATTTCTAAATTCGTATAAGATACAGACATACGAGGTAATAAGGAGTGGTCTTTAGAGCGTTGCCTTGATATGTGATATGTGGATATATCAAAAGACACAAACCTTCCACGTTAGGGAATAGCTAAGGCAGAAAGTTACTGTTATCGACTTCCTATCTCTTTCTGGGATTTCCCTATTGTTGATATTTTTGTATACAAAAAAACCCAAACTAGTGAATGGAACCCTAAAACAGGGCTGACAAAAGAAGTACTTAAGTGATATACTGGCCTGATGGGCTCAAGCTTAGTTTGCTTTTACTTAGGTCATACCAATAGCCGTTGCAATTAATCTGGGATCCACAGTGGAGGATTCCTAGGTGATGTTCTTTCTTATAGGGAAAAAAACCAGCAAAACCATGCAATAAGCTGTCAGATAAAAGTGTCAAGCTCAAAACAAGCTCAAAATCCCATAATTTAAAATAACTCTAGATACAGAAAACGCCACGTTCAAGTGAGTGACCTTGAAGCCTAAGACATAATGAACATGTTGAATAATTTAAGCTGCTTCCTAAACCTGTTCTCCATTGCCTTGATGGGCTCACTGTGAGCAGTAGCCAGACATGAGGTGCGCTCTGGACGAGGCATCCAGGATTGCCCACCCCTGTCATGAGTTGGTCTCTGGTTCTGTCTCAATACCGATGTATTGCAGTTCAGTTGTCCATGGACAGGTGGGAACAGGAATGCTCTGAATAATGCATCCACAAATGCGCATCTCTGTGCTGCATTTCAGCTGCTGAACTGACCAACTGCTGGTGAGCTCTGTCAAAAGAGTCTGATCCCAGGGACAATCTGAGGAAGCCCTTTAGCTGCCCTGGGGCTCAGCATCTGTGTAAAATGGGATAATTTGTGGGTTTGGGGCAGAGCTTGCAGCAGAGGGAAATCCCTCCCACTGCCTCCTGATGTCCATGTCCTGGCTACCACAGCTGACCTTAGGGCAGGACTTTCTCAGCCCCACACCAGGACCCTCAAAGGCAAAGCACGAGGCAAGCAGCATTTGACAAACCTGCAGCTCACTGTTGTTTCGTCCTAGAAACCTTGCCTGGTCCTAACCCAGCTGCTAATATACTGAAGTTCATGATACATAAAATAAGCACAACAATATCAATAACCATTAGAATGATAATAAACACAGCAATAACAATAAATATTAATCCAGAGAAGTAGCTAATAAATGACAGCATAGCAAAGATATTGGGTAACCTAATGCACAACTAATGGCTTCTTGTGGTAACAAAATTCAAATAAATTATAAACTATTAGAGCCCAATCTGTGCTGTCTCTAGAGCTGGGAGCTTTCAGAGCTATGCTCCCTGGGGAGCATGGGGCCACTGAGGACACTGACTGAGCTACTCCAGCTTTGGGTCTGTCCCAAATCCCGCACACCATGACAAGTTCACCACATTTATTAACCATCCTCAACTCAGCATCTGTTACCTGTATCCAGGTTCTAACATGTGGCCGTACCAGATGCTTTCAGAATCTCATGGCAGCAAGCAGGTTCTGACCCAGCTTTTAGTGTGTTTAACACACAATGTTATTAAACGGAATAAATGTGTTATAAACTAATCACTGTATGTCTCTAGATGCAGCCCTAAACTCCTTAAGCTGTATGTGGACAAGGGCACAGGGCCACCCAGGGAAATACTCACATTACACTCATTTGGCCACAGCTGTATTGGGTGTGTTGGGCCTTTTCCTGTTAAAGAAATGGGTGTTACAGCAAAGATTAGGCAGATGAAGAGGCAGACTGGCAGAATAGAGACCTCAGCTTTGCTTCATACCTAGAACAAAACATCACTTGAAGTAATCAGATGCTGAAGACAAAGCAATAACAACAGCCTGATTCATAGGCTTCCAGTTTGTAAATGTTTACATTGTGAATAAATAGCTGAAAGATGCTGTTTATCCCAGACATAAGCAATGGCTCAAAAAGTACAAGTAAATATGAAGTATGCATTACAATACTTATATTTCTCATTTTTCATTAGCAGTTTTTATTTTCTAATTTCAGTCTGTAGTACTTCGGAATCTTATTACAAAAATGCTTCATTGGTTGTTCAGATTACTTTCTTGATGCAACATTGGAAGGGAAACAAAATCCCTTCCCTGTTAGGGCTACTCAGGCAGTGATATATTTGGGTGTATTTTGACAGATTTTTTTTTAAGGTGCCTGGTTACAAATAAATGAACAGTTTTAAACCTACATAATGAACTCTTTGTTCTTTAAGAGCTTTACATTATTTAAAGTCTTTCACCCAGCTTAGGCCTGCAATTTCTTTCAAAGCATTTTCCTTTGGATACAATGGTATCTGAAGATGGATGTAAAGGTTAAAATGCAAAATATGAATCTGCTGAGTAGCTGGAAATTGCATGGACTGAAGGTGCCAAACCTAAAATAATTCCTCCTTGGAATTATCAGTCACTCTGCTTTTTTTTTCATACAAGTAATTTCAAGCATATTGTGGTGGTGTCAAGACAACACATTAGCATGGCAGCAGGAATAAACTAGCTACTGAACTTTGCATGTGGCTGCAGATCCATCACAGCCCCGGTGCAGAGCAGAGCTGGCGTGAGGCCAGCTGAGCTGCTCTCTTCTGCATAAGTTAAGGAGACAAGTAAAACTTCACCACAGCCTTTGGCTCTTCCCTGAGTGCTTCAGACCCAGCAGTCCTTACAGATGATGCGGAGAAGATTGCCTAACAGCAGCTCCCCAGAGAAAATGGGAATGAAGAACGTAAAAAACCCCATGAAATCCATATGGACAGAAAGGGCTTCCCACAGGGCAGACCTTGCAGGAATGGTGATTAAGTATGTGTGTTATCTCACTGTCTGGCTTCAGCTCCATGCTCATTTTTTTCTTGACAAAGGTTTTTGTTTAAGACTACTTTGATTAAAAAAAAAACAAAACAACAACCAGTAAGTTGAGTCAATGAAACTGCAGTAAGTAATGAAATGTCTCAGTTTTAAAGTCAAATGCCACTATCTTCTCCCTTTACTCACATAGCTTTGATTATAAGACTAGAATTAAAGTTGATATTTAATCCCAGCCCTTCCTCAACTGGCCTAATCAGACTGCTTGCTTTGTTATATGGACCGTGCTGTAACGTGCAGGGTATGTTGTAAAGCCGTAAATAATGGTAATAGTGTGGTAATTGAGTGCAAGATTGTTCTCCTGCTAACAAGGGATACTCACATGGTTATCTTTTGATGAAAAACAACAAGGAAAAAAAAGATTAATTGCTATATTTCCATCCCAAGCCTGAAGCAATGATTGGTTAAACTGCAGAGGAGTCTAATTAATACACTAGCTTTCCTTGAACTCCCCAGTGACATGATGAAACACAGTTTTATAGCTTTTCAAGGAGTAAAAAGAGAGCCCTTCAGAACTGATGGTGCAGAGTGAAGGGGACACCACTGAATTACTGCCAGGGAGTGTCAGATAATGTTTCACAAACATCTGGCTGATTTTCTGATTCCTGGAGTTCCTGGACCAAGTCCTAGATGTGGTGCAGTGGCTGGAGAGACCCTCACAGTGGCGGTGCTGACAGGCATCCTGCCATCCCAATGAGTTATCTGTCCCAGCTTTGGTCGTGCTGGGACTGCCAGCACCAGCCTCCTGCTGCCAGAGGCACTCAGTTACAGCAGACTGGCTGTGTCCCCAGCACTGTTCACACAAACCCCCCTCAGGTCTCTGAAAATAGGATGTAAACTGCCTCAGCTGAAGCCTGTGTGTAGGGGCAGCTGTTGTGTTGCACCCTGCAGAGCCCAGCTGACCTCACCATGTGTCAGAGCCTCACACTAGTTACCCACCACCACGTTCCATTGAAGGGCCAAGAAGGTCAATGCACCTCTTGCCTCTAGCTAAATAAAGGACTAAGTTCCAGGGAAAAAGCCATACTCTTCATGGAGCACTTCTGCATCATTGCTGAGGGAACCAAGTGCATGTATCAGAGCTGCAGAGAGACAGTGAGACATCCCATTTTGCTTCTTAGCACCCTCCTCCTGAAATTAATGGCAAAGCTCTGGGGAGGTTTGAATACCTGTGGGTCAGGTCAGCCATGACATGTCAGTGTGAGCCAGTACTACAGAATTTGAAGGTGATTCCAGCCAATTTGCTCACAAATTCTTCTTGAAATAATCTTCTAGGAATATAAATGTTACTGAGAGGCATATTTCTTACACTAGTTATTTTTCCTTTCTCTTGTTGGAGTAGCCAAGCACCAAGCCAGAGGCTGAAAAGCTTGAAGGAGGGTTATCTCATCTGTCCAAAGTACTCTTTAAAATCACAGGCCTGTAGGGCTGCTGCTGGAATCCCTTACCCTGGTGGAAATCAAGTTCCATTTTTGTCATGTGCTTTATGTCGCCTGGTCCTGAGAGCAAAGTGAAGCAGAAGAAATTCATAATGGACTGAAAGACCGATGCTTGCAAGATGTCAGACCACAGGCATAATCTGTGCTTCACCTTTGTGCCTGGTGGCTTCAGATATTTCCTCTCCTCCTGTCAGCTGTAGTCTCCTTGCCTTGATTCTTAGGAAATGGAGGGAGCAATAAGACTGTAAAATATGTTTTGCAGGGCAAGTAATTGGAGGCCATGTCCTGCTTACTGGCAGCTTGAAAAGCTCAAGGAATATTTTCTGTTTAGGAAACTGAATGGAGTTTAAAGTCTTTCTATGCATGCAAATTTAGTGACACCATTGATTATGATATCAGAAAACAGGAGGATGAAAGAATATATTTGCTGGTAATCCAGTTATGCCAAAGAAATAATTGCCAGTCATTCTTATCTGCACTGAGAATGTCACCAGCTAACAGAAATGAGTATGACTGAATTGTAGCACGATGCATGGTCATTTAGGAATTTTTGTTGTGCATACACAGATTTCCCTTCTGCATAATAGAGACAGACCTTATTTGAGTTTGATTTAATTTTTAAAGACCTGCCCTAAGAGTATGGACACTCTGTTATAGTCGTAGGCTATCAGGATTCAGAAGTCACTATTTAGGATGAGAAACAACTTACCATGAGACTCAGAGCTGTTGATAACATAATTTGCTTAAAAGTAATTTGTACCTTGACTGTACCAAAGACTTACTAAACAGCAAAAATACTTGCTTGCATTATACAGTGGCATATAGGAGTTACTTTTAGGAAGATATTTTCAAGCTGGATTTATTTTTCTTCTAATATTCTCATTAGCAGACTTATTTCTGATATCCATCAGTATTGCCACAGAGGTTCATTTATGTCTTGATTCAAAGCCTATTCACCGAATCAGTGAGAAGAGTCATTGATTTCATATGTTTGTGTCCGACTTCTAATTTTATTGGCTCAAGTGGCAATTTATTCTGATGTTTTTTCTGCTTTTGCATTATACTTCAAGGGTTATTTATTCCTAGATAATTCATTGTACTATATATCCAATATCTGAATTGCCAAATACCTTGGGATGTTGTCTATGTTTAGCCCGTATCTGGGGCTAGACTTCAGCAGTTGTTCTATCACCAGATAACTCCTCCCCAGCCAAGAGGAGGGATCAAGAAAAGGAGAGAAGACTCACAAGCTGAAATGAAAGCAGACTTAATGAAACAACTAAACTAATACCAATGCCAGTATAAAATAGACAAAGTTATACTCAGCCCAGCAAATGGCGGTCACAATAAATGGAAGACAGTCCTCAGGAGCAGGAAGAGGAGCAGAATCAAGAGGAACCCAAGCAGAGGGAAAACTTCCCCCTTTATACTGAGCATGATGTTTATGTGATGGAACACACCTATAGCCAACCCAGGTCAGCTGCCCTGGCTGAGTCCAAACTGCCAATAGCCTGCAGACCACGGCAGGCCTATAATTCTGTCCCAGTGAAACCAGGACACATATACATCAGAACTACAGGTATTTTCTTAGCATTAATTCTAGTTTGCTTTGGACACAGAAATGGGATGCCATACTCAGTGGCATAAGCAGACCTCTCTCTTGTGTGAGAAAAGATGGATCGAGCCCTGCAAGTGTTTTGATGAGGACTTTATTGGGAAAGCCCAACTGAAATCACTTAGATCAATGACTGAGCAATTTGATCAAGACCTGGTGACTGGCACTGGGGGAGGGGGGCCAGAGGGGAGGAGTATGATGTCTCAGCCTTCCAAATGCCTTAATTTCCAACTTTCTTCCTATTACCCAAATCTTGTTTGAAAAGCAACATAAAACAGCAGCAAGAATCTTTTTCATTCAGCAGCTCAGAGCATCATGCAGGGATTACTCTGAGCTCTACTATCAGGCTGAAGCTGGGGAAGGTATTTTTTTTTTAAGAAGTAGGCAGAAGCATTTCCGACTGTCATGAGCCCAGCTTCTCCTTTCATGTGACACATCTGGGTTACGGTGAGCCTCCCCGAGGCAGACGGCTGGCGGTGGTTGTGTAATGGTTCAGTTCAACAGCCCAGCACCAGGCACAAAGGAGCAAGGAAGAAAATATACAGAAAGAAAAAATGGAAACATTTAGCAATTAAAAAATAATGATGCAGGGAATAGGGAGGATGAAGGGTGTTCTTCATCCTGCAGTGGGTCTCATTAGCAGAGGAAATGTTGCTTGTTGCTGCTTTGCTAAGCCAAAATGTTATTTTTGGCTGAGCTGAGGAGGTGATGGTGTGTGGGGCTCCTGGGGCTGAGACTCCCAGCCCCATCAGAGGAGAAGCACAGTGCTGCTGGTGAGCTGGCAGGGTTTGCTCAGAGCCACAGCATCCAGCCTGCTGCCCAAGGGTTCTTCAGGGAGGAAGCAGAAAGGAAAGGCTGAAATCTCCGGCCTGAGGCTTTTCAGGCTCAGACCAGCAATAAGGGGAGGGAAATAACCACTGTTGCCTCCGCCTCACCCCTGGCAGCCTCAGGAGCAGTGTTTTACTGTGACACACTCATGCTCTTGAAAAACATTCTGCTTTTTTGAGGCATTGTGAGCATTTACATTCACTCCACATTGGGCAATTCCCTGTTATCCAGACCTCTGTTCTCAGTGCAGGCAACTGCGGTGCATCACCATACTAAACCACTACAGGAAACACATTTTTTCATATTCTTAAACTAATACAAAACAAAGTCGTGAATCAACAGTTATAACATGAGCTGGGCATTCAAACAGGCATAGTTGCCTTTGCATCTGGTGTCTAGCTTCCCCGCAGTGCTCTGCTCTGTATCTGCCACAGGTGCCATTGCAGGGGTGGAGGAAGCTGAGTTGCAAACGAAGGCTTCCCCTCCCCCTACAGACAAGATAACAAACAGAAACACACATTTTCTGAGTGGTTCATGGGGTCACAACATTTGGGATCGTGGCAGTAGTGAACTGACACCTGTGTTTTTACTCCAGTGACAGTAGCTACAGCCGCAGTGATCATTATTCACTGCTTAGAAATGTCATCCCCTAATCACGTATTCGTTTTGTGTGCTTGGGTTCCTTTAATGCTTTTATCTTAGTGAAGAAAGACCACGAGTTACTTTTCATTTTAAATAGCCTCCTCTGGTAACATTATTAAAATGCAAACTGAAGAATGACAAAGTGGACAAATGCTAAATAAAAATGGAAATGCCAGCTAGCTTGGAAGCACTCATAGCTTTTGAGAGAGGCAAAACTGAACAGAAAAATAATTCTGGAAGTGCTTAATATTTGCAGAAAGCAGAAAGTACACAGTCATTTCTGCAGTCTGTGTTCCCCCTCATCCCATAACTTCCTTATCTTGAACATAAACTCTTTCACTGTGATGGTGTTTATAAACTCATGAGAAAGGAACAACACTTCAGTTACCAAAGGCTGAAAATGAAACTGCGGATGGGGATTAACAATTACCTCTGTAAGATCCCTTACAGCCTTCCTGCCTAGCCTTGTAGCACCATTGCTATTTTTAACTGATTTTTGAGGAATTGCCACCAAATGTCCTCTTCTGTGACCATTAGGACTATCAATAAAAGCACTATCATTAGATAACCTTGTTGAAGGGCAGGTGATAAACAACATCACCAGAGCGTGGCACATAATGACTGCCTGCAAAGCAACCTCTACAGCACTTTTGGAGGATGTGAGGCTCTGTCTCATCTCTGCTGCAATGGATTTGTTGCCATCAGAATCTAGAAGCTTTTCAGCAAAACAGGGCAGCTTTCCTTCTGGCTCCCATTCCCCCCTCCAGCAAAGGGGTTATTCTGATCACTCACTGCATTTTCTTCCTAAGGTGTCAGCAATAAATATTCAGCACACCAAAAGAAACAGCCATACATGGCTAGGATCACTCAGGGAGCATAAAAATACTTACACGTCAGTGCTAGAAAAGCAATTTCAATACTATAGGACATTACCTGTATGAATTTATACATATTACTACTTTCCAGAGAGAGAAAATGCCTCTGAGCTTTCCCTGCTACTGAAAATACTGTAGATGGTCTATAAGTCCATAGAAGTTGATAGTAAGCTGTTTCCCTTTATTTTCACTGATTTTACAAAGTAAGCAAGGTATTTGATGTTTCAAATGCTATGGTGACTTTTTTGGGGTGCCTTTTACCCAGAACTAAGATTTATGCTTTGGAAAGAGAGGAATCTGCTTTAGGTAAACAGAAAGGGGAGGATTTGGAGATGTGCTCTGGCTGGCTGGAGCAAAGAGATGGTTACAGTTTTGTAACAAAAAAATTTAAAAAAGAAAAGCAGAAGAAAACTGCCAGTGAGCCTTTAGGGTAGCCAGGGATAGGGATGACCTCCCCAAACACGTACTTTGCAGTGCTCATCAGCTGCAGTGAA
Source organism: Coracias cyanogaster (assembly GCA_033124195.1). NCBI lineage: Eukaryota > Metazoa > Chordata > Aves > Coraciiformes > Coraciidae > Coracias > Coracias cyanogaster. Next base: position 71,981 of record JAVSBS010017640.1, on the reverse strand, counting down.
TTTCCCATACAGCTCTGAGGCTGCAGGTGACATGTTTTGGATGACTTATTTTAATGCAAATTGATCATCCAAATGCTTTTTGCAGTATAAAAATTACAGCCAAGATTAAAATGCCTTTTAATGATGACTGCTCTGGTTTACAACACAGAGACAGCCAGGAGCCTGAGCTTTGGAGAGTGTGTCCAGGATCCACAGAATATTATCTGGTATCCTGGTAGAGATACAAGAATAACAGACATTTCAGGCATCAGACTCTTTGCTCTGAATCCTACTAATTTTGTGAGCCTGTGGCTCTGAAAGCATATAAAGATGCCAGTTGTTGGGAAAAATTCCTTGAAATCAATTTTCTTAAGCTTTTTTTCAATCTCACCGATACCAAGTCACTAAAGGAAATTTTATAAGACTGCTGTGAAAAAAGTGGATTAAAAAAAAATCTCTTTTAGATACAACCAGAAATGTGCATTTCTACAAAGCATTTTTTGCCTCAGATGTCAACTGTTTGTGCTATGATGGGCACCTGCTATGGTCCTGTGGGCTGAAATCTGGAATTTGTGCCCTTTCTTCCTCCATAAATCCAAACAGGAGACATTTGACTAATTCTGCTGAGCACAGGAGGTTTGAAATGTCCAGCTTTTTATCCCGCCAAGGTGTTTCTTTGTTGAAGAAGACTAAGGAGAAGGATTATATGGGAATGCTGCCTGGCTGGGCATGGCCAGTGCAGATGAAACCCCTGTAGGCTGTGTCTCCTTCTGCAGAACATTAACCTTGGGGTTTTATAGTCCTCATTTTTTCTCCACCTTTGATCATTCCTTTAAGCATGCGCCAGCACTGACAGGAGGAATTTGTGCAAGCACAGCTCTGCCTACCTTTCTTACCAACTCTTTCTTCAGATTTTCTTTTGGCTTTCCTTAGCCAAAGTTAATTCTGATCCTCCCCTCCTACTACTGGGAAATGACACAGCTATATATTGCTTATCTCCTTTCATATTGTAATGAAGGGCATGAAAGATAATGGCTGAATTTGTATAGTGGCAGAAGAAAGGACTTGGTAGATGACGCTATTGTCTACATACGCACTGGGTCTCTATAAATACAGAAAGTCTGTAATTATCATTAGAAGGTTTGTTAAAATTGAAAAGTAGAGAAATGCCAGTTATCCATTAATGAAAATCTCTCTCTTCCCCTGTTACCCTCAGAGGAAGCTGGCAAGCTGTTCCCTATTCTGAATATTGTTCCCCTACCTCCATCCGTTTTCCTCCTTCCTCTCATTTCCATTCCTGTCAAAGCCTGCAGCGCCTTCAGCATGATAAACACACTACTCGTGTTCCTCCACTCCTATCTCACAGGAAAAGATGATGCTCATTAACCATTAGCATTTTTATTTAACAAAAATGCATTGTTTCAGTGCCATTTTATTTCCTGCATATATCCCAGTGACCGTGTGCTCAGTTAAATGTCTGGGAGATGGTGTATGCCAGTCCCAGCCTCGAGCCCACGTCCCTTCTACTCTGAATGGTAGCATCTCCATGGAGTCCAGCAGTGGCAATTGTCACCTTGTCTTTACAACTGCACCCTGTAAGACGTGGACATGGTATCCAGATCCAGCTTTGCATTCAAGTGTTTCTTCAGGAGACTGCACCTGCTTGAGGGCACTTTTATACATGCATGCACACACATTTATATAAATATATATTTATACATTTATAAAAATATGTAGTATATGTATAGAATTGCAAACCTTAGTACTTAATGTCAAAACCTGGACACAATTACAGGTGAAAGCAGGCAAACTCTTTTGGTTATCAGTTTAGATTATTGAAAGCACGCCAACTCTGTATCAAACATGATTAAAATTTTTATTTCTATAACCAGCTTCACAGCTGACACTAATATCACTTGGAAGATGAAGTGCAGGATTTTGTACTACATGATAAACACCAGCACCAAAGCATTTGGACAGTGTCAGAGACTTTTTCCTCTACTTTGACCTCAGGAATACAGCAAAACTAGTCCATTCCCAAGAACAGTTTAATTTGTGAAGACCTACAATCTCCAAGGAAAATACATAGAATCAAAACATATAATTCATCTTCAGCTCTAACTTGAATCTGAAATTTGAAAAATCAGATATGGAAATTTTGAGATATCTCCTACACTTGCCCGCAGGACATGTGTAAAGTAAAAGCTCTTCTTACTGTGCTTCTCAAGCCCCATCCTGAGCCAGGAGTGAAGAAATATATGCCATTGTCTCAACATCATCTGAGCATAAAGAAATTCCCATTCCGTTAGTGAAACAGGGATTGACTCATCTGTATCCTGCAGATGCACATAGTCTGATCGGAAACCCAGCATCAGGAGCAGAAGTCACCCTGCTGCTGTAAGCTCTTCCTCATCAATGGGATGAGTACAGTGCAGCCTGTGGGGAGATTAATTCCCTAAATCTCGGTCATTATTCAATATTGTGGTTTATCCAGTTCTGACTAAGTGCCTGCTCTGTTTTGGGGCACTTAGTTGAAGCATGACAACTTCCAAAAACGTGTAATTTGAAAAACAATTTTGGTGAGTCAATGTTAGACCTCTTTCACTGAGGTTACAATAATGTCTTTTCATCTCACATTTTCTTTGAGCTAAGAGCACACCAGCAGTTACTGAGTCTCAGAAGCTGTGGGGTAAGGTGTAATGTGTCAGAGTCCCAAGCACCGGGGGAATAACACAACATAACATGCACACAAACTCCCTCTTTATTTTATATTGAATATATATTGCAGGGACCTTAACTTTAAAGACCTTGACTTATGTGTGGTGGACAACATAGAAATGCCTCAGATCTGTTTGGCATTTAGACTGGAGCCACAAACCACTGACAATCAGACACATGCTAAAATATCTGCATCAACGCATATACAGTATTTATGTGTGTGCATCTTTAGGGCTGTAATCAGTCAGCTGGGGAAAATCTGCTCTGCTTATTGCTGTTTGCATCCATTATTATTATTTAATATTCAGATATCTATTGTTAGATCCTTCAGTTTAGGATATAAAATTTAGACCTCCGTTTTTAAAAATATCCTTCTCACTCTGCATGGAAAGGTCACTGTGCTGCTTGTTCTGTTGCCAATTCTGAGGATGCCACAGCTGCTGGCAGAGGCAGGAGCCTCACTTGCAGACTTTCAGACCCAGAGCATTCACACTGTTGGGCTGAATTTCACATTATCCTTATATTTATTTTTTCCTTTCATCTAAACCGGGATGTTAATCAGCAGGGTTATCCAGGAAATGCAATATATTCAGAAGCTGCTGTGTCTCAAGAGTAAGGTAGAAAAGATAAAATTCAGAGAAATATCAGTAATGTAATAATTCACATCTATATATATGTAGATTTTTATCCTAACATACGCTGCTGGTATGTATAATAAAGTTGTTGGATTTTTTTTGATATAGCATACACTTGAGATAATATGATTATACTAGAATTAAAATAAATATAATTCCAGCTCTGAAGCACATTTAGCATTGCAGAGGTGAATCTCATTTGAGTATTGTTATCCATTTCATTTCTTCTGAAGCTTTGCTGCCCAAGGCCAGAAACATTTAAATAGGTCAGGGATAACTGCCCTTATCATACTACATTTAGATGCTCCCTTTATACGACAGCACTTGTTTCACTTTGATCATCAACCTGTCTTGAGGTGCATTTCAGTAATTATTTGAATTATCCCCTGGAACTACCCTGTAATCCCCCATTTAAAAAAATGTTGCGCAAAGGGAGGAGAGAGCTAGAGATAGCAGAATGACTTTGCAATACTTGCTGTTCCTGAGCTCAGATTCTTTGCCCTTCCTTTCTCAACCAGAATGAGAGCAAGTAATCAGTTTGACCACCTCAGCTGCACACAGACATCCTTTCTTACTAACTTGGGATGCAAAGTTCCAAATACATTGCTTAAAACTGATATTTTTCAGAAATGAAAAAGACAAAACAAAAACACCTTTGTGAGCTCCCCCATCACAAAATTGCTCCAAGCACCTCATCAGCCTGGCCATAACCCTATCTCCCACAACACAAAAAATGGAAAAATGGAAACCCCACTGACATTTGGGGTTTCCAAATGAGCTGGTTTGTTCTTTCCATTGCTTGGGTAATATTTGTATCGTTGTATTTGAGTATGTAAAAACAGCAGCAATGTTAGTCTCTGCTGCTCATCCAGTGCCTGTTCAAGCCAACCAAAAGACTTTGTTATAGTAGTGGAGGTTAACATGACTCAGAATGGCTCTAATGAGCCTCCAATAAACACTTACAAGATTTAATTTTAAGGAGAAATCTGTCTGTAGTTACTTAAACAGATGCTCATTTCTTGAAGCATTACAAACTTCTCTTATAACTTTCCAAGGCCAGACACTTTTGGATTTAGACTATCAAGCAGTGGTAAAAGAAACAAAATCAGAGTGAGGTTGGAAATGGGGAGAATTGCTTTCCTAAACCAATTGGATGCTCTGGAGCCAAGCTGAAAGAGGGGTCCTAGTGGTGAGTGGAGGCCTGGGCTTGCACTGGCCTAATCTTTGGACATGGCACAGATGGGACCTGAGTGGTCTGAGTGCCACCTGTAAATATTAATGTACTAATGTCCAAAATATCCACTTCCAGACAAAAACAGGAAGATAGAATTTCTGGGAAAATGGGAGAGGAGGGCCAAAAGGCATGTTGCAGAAATAGAAGTGGAAACTACATGATTCTTGGAAGAGATTTGAAACTGAACATTGGACAGATGGAATCAAACGGAAGTCAAACGTTGGAGAAATCAGAGTGGCCCTGTCTCTGCTTTTCTCTCCCTTGCTCCACAGGTGTCCAAGCAGGGCTGGTCATAAAAGCAATGCATGTCCAGACTGACCATACAAACAATAGATTTTCAGCCAGCAGCACACACATCACATTAAAGATTATTTGGCCTGTTGCATCTCTTCACTAGTCACACGCTGGCTAACAGAAGACAACACCAGAAGCAAGACAAATAAACATTTGGATATATTAAAAATTAACAAAATGTGCTTACCTCCTATTTATCCTTGTTGTTTAAACATAAAGTCTTTGGGCATTAACTAACTGTGGGCACACAGTCTGTTGCCCACATTTTTGCAAGCATGGAAAGGTTTATGACCGGAGACACCACGAGCACTATCTGACAGCGCAAGGCCACTGCCAGGAACATGCAAGCACCACAAATCTGTATCGTTTGTCTCATTTAGCATCTGTGGACACATGAATTTTTAACCCATTTTGAGTTGCAAGACCAAGGCCATTTGGCAGCAAATAACCCCAAAGTGACTGGCTGCTGTGTATGATGTGCAGCATACTGCACTTGATCAAGAGCTCCGATGACCATGCCAGGGGAGAGCTGGTGCATGGCTGACCTTTCCTGCAATAACACGGGGAATGACTCAGCTGACATAATATTCCTGGGGATGAAATGCCCACTGCAGCTTCAGTAGGAAAAGGCAGAAATGCTGGGAGGCAAGATAGCTGATGGCAGCCACAGGCTGTTTGATTGATGGGTGATGCAGTGATAGATGGGGCAGCACTTGGGATCATTGAAGATTAAATCCCCCAGGGCTCAAGAGATCTCCAACTGACCTCCAGCACTGCCTAAAAGGAAGTGGCATCATCACCACTATCACCCTGCTCTCCATGAAGCTTTACAGATAATCTTTTTAGCACTCCATTGAAAGAGCTTTTATACCCCAACTGCAGTGGTGTACTCTCCATGGTGGCAAAACATCATCTCCACCCTTCCTCCTTCCCTAAGTTGTAGGCACTTTCTACTCCTCCTCCAGAATCCTGACCTTCCTAAAATTTTCCTTTCATTACCTGATTTGGCAAAAGCCAGGTATGTGCTTCTCTTCTAAATAATCTTCTCAGCTCTGCTGGTTTAACACAGATTTAAACTAGAAATTCTGGGAACAATTTTGTCTAATAGTGCTCCTGATACTCCCCCTTGCTTCACGGTGGAAGCGGTCAAAGCAAGTATTCATTTCTGCAGTCAGATTTAAAGGAACTTGGACTACAAGATGAAAACACTAACTTTACAAATAAAGTGAAGCATTTAGAGAATATAAATACATGTAGAATTGTCCAGACATTGTCTGTAAGGGTCCTTCTGCCATGGTCAGCCCCCTTCTGTCCCAAGAGTGTCCTGTCAGCCTGTAATCCATGGGGCTTGTGCCAGCTGCATACAGGACTTTTGGTTACCCACTCCTCTCTTTTTGATTAGTTAGAAATGAAAAAGAATGTTTGCCCTCTGCCATCCCTTTCTTATCATGCCATCACATGTAGGTTGTCACATTTGCAAAGTTAGACTGAAATAGAACTTTTCATGAAACAAAGAATTTTTTTAACTATCTAGTTAACAATCCTCTAAAATCTTGGGCTTTTCTGATTCCAATTGACATGTTCAAGTAGTGCAATGTACGTCTCAGTGGTTTGACTTCCCCACAAAGGTTTACCTTGCTCATAGGCTCCTACCAGCCTGTTGGTCTGAGGCTTAAAATGGAGCTGTCAATACTGGTTTTCTTGGAAGAATGCAGTGCTGCTAAGCTGTTATTCAGTATAAAAAAAAAAGTACAGCTTCCAAAGAAAACATTCTGTTTAATATAAAAAATGACACAAAAACTATTGAATCAACAACTGGACCTCTCTCCTTTTAGGTCTGGATACCTGGTATGAGTTCCCTAAGGGAATCAATGTCTCCAACTTAAAAAAACAGAAGAATAGATGCTATTTGTCCTTGCCCTCCTCAGGCAAGTAGGATTTAATATGAAATTTGTTTGGTAGGTGAGACAACCTTTTGTGACTGCAACTTTTGCATGTGAAGGAGCAGGCAGCTCTGTGGTTGTTCCTCATGCATCTCCCTGTGGCAGTGGCACTTTGCTTGCGTGGCCATGCAGCCCATGATCCCCACAGGTAAGGAGGCACGTCTGCCCAGGAGCTCAGGGGAAAACACTGCCAGACTGCAGGCACACCCTGCACTGGGCTGCCACATGTGGATACAGATGTGCAGGGGCCTCTCTGTGCCCTTAGCTACTCAAATCCCCCTGAAATCCATGCCATTTGAGCATTCAAATTCCTTTAGATATCTTGCTGTCAAACCAGACTCAGTTTTGGGTCAGGCTACTAGACTATTTTGAGGCTTGTGAGGATGTAAGTAGGCAAAACTGATTCCTTGAGCAACTCCTTTCTTCCTTTCCTCATCCTTCTGCATCCTCTTCCATGTGGTACATTTGCAAGTGATCTTGCCTTGCTTCATGGACTGTTAGGAAAGTGGTTTGATTCCCCTATGGAAATCTTACACAATATGTTCAGAAAAATTAAATATAATCCTCTAGATGACTTGCTTAGTAGGGATTTTCATGGGGCACAGACATTTATAGCTCTTGCTGTGTCACTAGGAATTTGTCAAAAGATAAGCGATTAGTAAATGATTAGTCATGTTCCTATTAGAATTTCTTCAGTGTTTTCCAAACACAAAGGAAGTAGGACCTACCATAAAGATGCTTATGATTTATGCCATAAGATAAAGGGGGATTAAAGGCTTTTATAAATATTGCTGTTAACACATCTAATATCACTAAGACCTTAAAGACCAACCCTTTACTCTGTCAAAAACCAATTTGTTGGACATGTCCTTTGAGATTTTAGGTATGACCTTGGAGTGTTTCTAATGAGCAACTGAAAAAACAGAAGAGGGGAATGCATAGTAATGGCAATTTCCTAGATTAATTCCCCTAATGGGAAGGAGGTTCACGTTTGGGACCAGGGCTCAGGGAACTCAGGGCTTCTTCTTCTGTCTGTGCCCATAACACCTTCCCTCCAAGATGTCCTGATGGGAGAAGAGAGGCATGGGAGCAGAGCAAGCCTTGTGCAGCACTGCTCTCTGCTCTGGCTTTCCCTGCTGCAGGCACAGCTCCTCACAGCCCCTTGGTCCAGGTAGCAAAGTAAATGAAGGTGAGACCTGGATTATTTCAAAACAGCTTGAGAGAGTGTATTGTTACAGAGGGGCCTTGCAGAAAATGTTCTTTTTCTGTATTTGCCCACACGGTGCCTCTCTCTCTGGTATCTGGAAAAGGCAACTTCATTGCATCTCCCATAAAACACAAAAGAAACATCACTGAATTTGGGGTTGGAGTCCTCCAAGGCTCACCTCCCTGTAGCTTGCAGAAAGGTTTCCTTGAAGCCGAGCTGAGGTCCTTTTCAGATTCTTAGCTTTTTCCTTCTTAAATCTCTGCAAGAACCGGAGACCAGAGTTCTCTGGCCAACTTTCCTTCAGCATCTTCCTTCTCTTATCACATTAGTGGCATATCTCAGATTTTCACAGATAAGAGATGTTCTGAGCTGGTATGTGTGTCTCTACCTTTGCAACCCTCCAGGCATAGTGTCTAATTAACACAAACAGTTGCAGCGCCAGCAAAACCAACACTGTCATTTCTACAGGCCTGCGCCTTGAGGGAAGCTCTCCCACAGGCTGTCCCTGCTCTGACACAGCTTGGGAAAAGCCTCTCCCCAAAAGCAGGCTTCTCTTGCCACCAGGAATTACTAGGGGATTACAGGGAGGTGGTCTGAAGGAATATGAACACACACACACCTGTAGCACACCATGTACATACTTAGACCATGACCATGCATGAAAATACAAGAAAGTTTAAAAATATACCTTTCTATGCAAACAGTACTATTTAGTGAAATGGATTCAGAAGATGTTTTGCTGCCCTGAAGCCTCTGAAGCCAGCTGTTGCTCTCATAAGGCAGCCAGAGCCTCGCCCTGGTGCAAGTCCCCTTTCCTTAGGGACTGGATCTGGTCTCTGCTGGAGAGCAGATAAGCAGCTGGACAAGCATTGGCCTCAGGGAGCTGCAGAAGGGCCATGGGTTGAGGGAATCCTCCATGCACCCACCAGTTTCATCTGCCCCCACTGCTACTGTTGCCTCCACCATCCCAGCTGCATCCCAGCTTCGCTCCTGCGTACAGCAAAGCACAGAAATGGAATTGCCACCAGGAAGCATCTCCCTGCAGCTCTCCACTGGCAGCACTGGCTTCCCCTTAGTCTCAGTCAGTGATTTAAATGAGCTCAAGGAGGTTTTCTCTGCATCAGCATGCTGGGCTGGGAGCAGGTTTCATAAAATGGGGATGCCAGCCCAAAACCAGGGTCCAGAGGTGCCCTGAGCAGACATTGGAAATAGTGGCATGTTCAGCTGATGTAGAAAACCCAGCCATATGGGTATTTTAGAGAGATAATTACAAATTAGCTTTCTTGGGCTGAAGTATTAAATCCAGCCACAGCTACCCCACCACCAGCTCATGACTTTGTTTAAATTTTTATGAGCTGTTCAATGGTTATTAAACTTGGTGCACTTGCTATTCAGCACAAAATTGTCATAATATGTCACAAGGAGGGAGTACTTGAGGAAGAGTAGACTCTGGTGACATGCAAGATGGATGAGCTCCCTGGGCTCTCTGCAGCACCCTTCACATTGCAGGCCCAGAGCCATCTCAAGGACCACAGGGAAGGTGGCATGAGCCCCTCCATCACCGCCTGCCAGGGGCTGGTGATTGCCATACTGCAGGGGCATGTCTGAGTCAGGATGGCAGAAATCAGATAAGTTATTTGCAGAGTGAGTCATGTCAGAACCAATTGTTTCCCAGAAGGAAACCTTGCAAGGGTGTAGGGAAGGCTTTGAAGTTAAAAAAAGCAGTGAAGGAAGTGATGAAAAGCCACTGAAATGGGTTGAAAACCTCTTGATAGCTTGGAGCCACATGGAAAGAGGGCCAGAGCAGTGTCCTGAGATAAATATCTAGAAACAGCAGCCTGGGAGATAAGGAGGGTGGCTTTGCGCCTTGTTGAATGGCAAATGTTCCAAGAAGAAAGAAAGAGGGGATAACCATGGCTGAGTGAAATCTGCTATTTCCAAAATGTTTGCTTCGTCTAGGAATTTTTTTTAGCATTATTACTCTTTTTCACTTGGAATAAATTGGTCTGTCATGCATGCTGAATCCCACTCCCACAATCCCAGATGTGAGAACTGTTTTAGGCAACGAAGCTTGGACAGATAGACTCACTCTTGCTCTCTCAAAATCCTCACATGTTGACCTTTGGAGTTTTTTGAAACTGAAAGAGGTCCCAGTAGAAACAGCTCATCTCATAGAACCTCAGCAAATGGTGGTCCCTGCACTGCACCGCGTACCAGGCAGGCTATTGAGCACATCTGAATGAATGACTAAACTTTGCTTTAAATTTTTTAAGCTAATGGCAGCAGTGACAGAAAAAATTGTTTAAAGTTTCATATTCTGTACCTGTCTAGAGGGTTTTTTATAAACCACTGAAGTGAAGAGGTATGTAATATCAGGGCAAATAAAAACCAAGCTGCATTTTGGTTTAATCTGACACCAACATGGTTAAGTCCACATATCTTTGCACTCCTCAGCAAATCTCTACTATTTCTGCTGAACAAATGCAGTTGTTCAGGTAATACTCATCCTCACAGACTCATTTAAGCCACCCTACCCCCAAACTCAGACCTAGCATTTTGGGATTCTTCAAGCTAATTGACTTTAAGTGGGCTAATTCCTCATGTAACAAGCTTTCTGGTGTGTATTGCAGTTCTGTTGAACAGTTTGACACTTCACATCATCTTCTGTTATAGTCCATGGTTTTTGTTCTCATCATTGTTTTTGTTTGAACTTGAGCCATTTCTGCTATTGGTGTTTCTGTCTAGGTGTAGAACTATGTTACTCTTACCCACTTTGAAGGTAATATTTTCAAGCCAATTTCAAAATAGACTCTCCACATTTTGCATTCTGAATTTTTATTGCTTGTAAATTCCTCCACATATTTCTTCTGTAACTAACTAGCTTTGCCACTAATTTTGCACCTGAAAGTCATCAAGGCATTTCAGTGCCTTGCTTAGCTCAGTCTTTCTACCACAGTATCTTCAGTGCCCTCCTTACTATGGCCTTCCTCACTTGTTACTTAGAGAATCACCAGCTGGGATTTTTCTCACAGGAAACAGTTTTGCATTTAGTTTTCAGAAGGTCACTAGAATGAGATAACAGTGACCAGGATGTCACCAAAATATCTATTCAGGCCTTTGATCCAGAGAGGGATATTATATCACTTCATTTGCTAGAAAATGCCAACTTAAAATAAAAAGATTTTCTGTAAGCTTTAACAAATTTGTGAAAGTGAATTTATTTTGCCAAGGAGTAGGTAAATAACTTTCTACATAGAAAGTTAAATGTCCAGTTTAAAAAGTCTACACCCAAATTATTTCAGTAAACACATTCCCCCCCGAGCCAAAAAGTGTTTTTGAAAATCCAGCCTCAGTATTGCCCTGGACACAGGTAATGAAACTGTTTCCTAATATTGCTTTTCCCTGGGTTATAAACACTGAAAACGGATAGGAAAGGAAATCAATCTAACATTGAAAGATAAAAGATGAGGCCTTCTCACTGCAACTAGTGAAAAGCTGGAGACATATTCGGTCTTGTTGATTGGCCCTATTACGTACCACATTTTATTTATATCAGATAAACTTTCCATGAACTCAAAATTGTTCATAACAATAGACATAGCATAGGGAGCTCACTCAAATATTCTCTTCCACATATCCTTCACTGACAGCTATCATCATTTAAAAGAGAGAAGATGAAAATTCCCATTAGACCTCTTTGTTTAATTGCTCTTATTGCTTCTGGCACTTGATAAGAGCTTAAGCAATACATGTGCTGACCTGAGGGTACCCTGTCCATCAGAAGAGTGTGACATCCATCCAGACACTACAGAGACAGTGTGCCAAAAGGCCGTATCTATGGGGAGGAGGTACAAAACGCAGAGTTGCTCCTTGGTGATTAACTAGTTTAATGCAGAGGATCAACCAGCATTTATTTATAGGGTCAAGAACCTATTTGTGAGACCGCTGATGCGGCGACAACGCTCGCCATTTGTTTGCTATTAAAATTCAATTTGTAATATGTTATTAAAACATTCTTCTGTTCCCAAACCAATTACTCCCAGAAGCTATATGAAACTACCCATTCCATATATTAATTTGCACCCACCTTGGATGTCTGCAAAGCATACAGAGAAGGCAGTACTTCAGGGACAACAAGTAAGCACCAGTGTCTTAGCTGTGGGGGTTCAACTGCCTTCCCAAGAGAGCTTTCAAGGAGCAGAACCAGAGCATCCATCCACATCCCACCAATGCAATGTTGTCCTTGGGCTGGAACCCACATGAGCCTTATACATGGGTTCACAGAAGAGCATTCTGAGAAAGTTTTTTCTTTTTTCTTTGCTCCTTACAGCTCTCACTAAGGATATTTCAGTTCAGATCAAAGATAATCCATGTGGTTACAAACTCATGTGCCAGCCTTAGCAGGGTGCCACCAAACCCTGCTGGCCTTCTCTTGAAGCAGTTATCTATATGGATACCAAGTGCAGGTCTGGTCTGGAAGTCCCTTTAGGTTTAGGGTAGCCAGTCCAGGCCACATCTTGCTTTTATCTTCATTTTTCTGGGCAATGACTTCCAGACAAGATACACATGAAAAATAATAGATAGGTCAGGTAACATGGGACATGCTCAACCTGCAAGCTATCTGTGTGATACTCTTTCAGGCACACCGATCTGTGTGCTAAGAGCTTCCTTGGGAAGTTTCTGTAAGCACCACAGGTCTGTACAACACACCTTTTCCAGCAATGTAGAGAAACCTAGTTTGTGTTTATTTTTTTCAAATAAAAATAATACAGGGTGTGACAGTATCTACATTAAGTCCATATATAAGGCTCAACTATCACAGTTGTTCTATCACCTGATGATCCCACCCCAGCCAAGAAGGGGGATTAGGCATAGGAGAGGAGACTCATGTGGTGAAATGACAATGAACTTAATGGAACAGCCAAACTAATACCAACGTCAGTATAAAGTAAACAAAGTTATACTTACCCAGCAAACATGCAGAGGCCACAATAAACAGAAGGCAGACCTCAGGAACAGAAAGATGAGATCCAGAGCAAGAGACCCCAGCAAACTTCCCCCTTTATACTGAGTCTGAGGTTTACTGTCTGGAAACACCTGTAGCCAATTTGAGGGAGCTGCCCTTGCTGACTGGCTCACTCCAAATTGTCAATGGCCTGCAGACCATTGCAGGTCTATGATTCTGTCTCCGCAAAACCAAGACGGACAGGTAGTTGGTGTGGTCTGCATTACTATGTGTCTCTTCTGACTTGTGCTCACAGTAAGCAACAGGACTCATTAGACAGGTGAAGCACCAATCCCAATCTTTTGTCCTCCAGGAATATACAGCAGCTCAATCTGTCTGCAGGCACAGCCTGCACTGAGAGGTGCTGTGGAAGCTGCCACCAGAAGCCATCCTGGAGGACACATCTTTATGTCAAAACATCTCCGCTGTGCCCTTCTGCCACAGCCGGGAGAGGATTGGCTGCAATTCCTGTCTCTGGAAGAATAGATGCAGTCCTTTATCCTGCTAAGCATCAGTGGAGGTCTCCAAGGAAGCTACACGGAATACATTGCTTTGATTTTCTTTGACCTCATTCTACCTAATCAGCTAAACCAACCTGCTGATGAAATGAAAGTGGGCCTGGCAAATGGGGCACTGGAAGTTATTTTTTAATATACTTCAGGATTTGCAAAATACTGGATTCAAATTATGATATCTGCAAGTGGGTCAAACTTCCTTTCTCTAAGAGGGAAAAGGAGCAGAAAAACACTGCAAGACTAAATTTCTGCTCAAATTTCCAGAATGCAAGCGTTTCCAGGGAGCAACAACTACTTACGTGACATGGGTAGTTTCAGGAAGTACATGTGGGACAGGCTCTGACAAGGGACAGTTGTCACATGAGGGTACAGATGGCACTTCTAATGTCTACAGTGACTTCTACATGCAAATGCATCATCACTCACAATATAACCTAACCAACCATATGAGGAGCCAACATATGCCAGCCTACATATTGCAGGGCTTTTGAGGTTTTCCAGCTCTGCTGTTTGTTATCTTGGAGATGCCTCTTCTTAACCACTTCCTTGCTGGTCTCCCATGGGCTTCCTTGTATCAGGGTCTCCTGGGTGCCTGAGGTACAGCCCAGAGCACTGCAGGACCTCGTCCACCCAAAGATGTGCCTTTCCACACCAAATTGTTGACATTTCCTAGTTGCAGGTGTTGCACACTTTCTGGGGAACATATTGCCACTAGTGCTGGTGAGATGTTCACATAAAAGTCTTTCAGATGAAAAGGACAGTTTGGGTGACAGCAATGGTAATTTGTCTCTTCTGGGAATAGGAAAAGCAGCATTTGGCATTTGGAAGCTTCTCCTTATTTTCTTTTTAAAGAATTCTGGTCCTCCAAGTATGTGGTTTGTTTTCTCACCATCTGAAAAAAGGAGCCCCATGAAATGATACATAACAGACACTAAAACCAGAGCAAACCGGCAGCAGAATTGATGCCCTCCAAGCCTGGAGCAGATATCACTAGGACTTTCTGAGTGACTGCTGCATTCATGCGGGAAGGCTTCTGCCTGACAAATGTGTTTGAATTCTCTGAGTACATTGGGCCATTGCTAGATAAGTATGTAATAGAGGACATCATCTATCATGATTTCAGGGAAGCGTTTGACAGTGTGCCACAAAGGGAATATGATTTACAAAGTAAGACAAAAATGGTATAAGGAAACTATTGATATCACTTACAAATCAGATTGTCATCTTGAGGGAAAGGATAGGGATGGGACATATCGCAGAAGCAGAAGGCTGGACAAAAGTTGGATTTCTCTGAATAATGCTCAAAGTAGCCCTAATCTAATCACCCTGAGTATTTGGGACAAGGAGAAAAGAGAAAGAAAATGTGTAGAAGCTGAGCAAGCTTGCCTGAAATGAAATTGTATTCCAATATTCAGTGAGGCAAGGGAATAGGAGGCAAAAGTAAGTCAGGAACTATAGTCCACAGCCCATCAATAAAACCCAATTTGGTGGGCAATTCAGCATAACAGACTCCCACAGGACTCTGCAGCCACTCCACATCAGAGACAGGACTGGTCTGACCCCACTGTGGGAGCAGGCTGCCCGGTAAATATGAGCAGAGCGTGTACATTGCTATTGCAAAATAATCTAGCATGGGATTATGGAAAGGTGCACATGAAAAACTTGTTACAAACAGGCTTTGCCAAAGCACCTGACTGTCTCTGGCATGGCCCTTTTGGCTGAAGGGTACCTGGGTACTCCGGGTGCACATTCTCTGGCACCGAGGCATTTTGAAAAAAAGTCTGCTGTGAGCTGGTCCACTCACAAAGTCCATTGCAGCAGAGGAAGGCATTAGGCAAATGTGAAGTAGTGAAATTCAATCAGGATACCGACAGCACCGTCTGGAGAAGAGAGATGGTTTTATCAAGCAGAGGGATTTAAACACCTAATCCTCATAATCATCACATGACTGGTGCACACAAGTTCTGGTGCACTGAGGTGGCATGCCATGCTCACCATCATGGACAAGCTTTCCTAAGCCCCTGCCATGGGCAGGCAACAAGGGAACACCACTGGAGATGTTTCAGCTGGAAATGGCTGGGCAGTTTGGTCCAACATATTTTACAAAGAAAGAGCACTTGGAAAAGGGAGACAGAGAGCTGCTTCTTTCCTAGGACCTCTAAGACATGAAGCTGAGGAGTTATTTGTGGCTGTAGCTCAGGAAACCTGGATCAGCTCCTCAGTCCTGCCTTGCTTTTGTCTCCCATGTCTGTAAGGGCAGGAAGGTCTCTGAAGCGGGACTGTCTCTTCCTGGGTGGTTGTGCAACAGTTTTACAAGTGGACTCCTGGTCATTGTGGCTACTGAGGTGCTACCAAGCAATGGACTGGTGAAGTCCTTCCTGGCTCTCTTGCAGCTGGCTGGTCAGGAGCGATGTTCCTTGCCTCTGTGCAGGCTCTGTTGCTGCCTGGGTGGACAGCAAACATCAGACTGTACCTGCAGCACACAGCCCAAAATGGCAGAGGAAAGGCACAACAAGAAATGTCTCATTTTCGCTCCTGCAAGGTTGGGGGTGCAAAGCCTACAATTTGTGCTTGTGTTCTGTTTTTTTCCACTGCCTGATTATTGCCAAGTATTTCATATAGACACAGCAATTTGGTTAGATTGATGGCCCTTGTCTCCCTAGTGACAAATGCAGTGCCTACCAGACACTTGGCTCTAAACTGTCTTCACAATCATTCTATTTTTTAAAAAGTTTAAATGCCCACTAGAGAAAAACTTAGTTTGTCATTTAGATTGGCCTCGGCTAAATTAGTTCTTTCCTGAGCAACCGTAAGACAAAATGAGTACACCAGTCTGGAAGGCAAGTGGGCTTCTCATAAAGAGCAGCTACAGGATGGATTTAAATTTACATCAAGGAAAACTGTTTAGAGAAGAATCTGGGACAGGAAGATAATGTTGGAAAGTGGATATAAACCCAACAAGCATGTCATGAGTCCAGGCTGCATCATAAAGACAGTGAAAGACAGGATGGTTCGGGGAGCAAGGGAAGGAGGAAAGCTTGGTCTTCCTGCTGTCACCAGCAGCAGTGTCACAGTGTCTCACCGTGGTGCTGCATCAGCATCAGGGTCTTGTGAAGCTGCACAGTTTGCAGAGGAACCTTCTCCTTCATTTAAGAGCACCAGCGTATAAACAACCTGTGGGAGAAAGAGCAGTGTCTCACAACCTATGCTTTGTTAGCAATGTATGGGAAAAGGGAATACTCCTCTTAGAGACTGTAGGATCCACTGGATGCTTAAAAGACCTTCCTGCATACATCAGAAATGCTAATTGCTGGCACCTCATAAGCATTTGTATTTAGGATTCTTGATTTTATACTTCTGGGAGAGTAAAAGTGCAGGCAGAAACCTAAGACCCATGGTAAGAAGTATTCACATGCATGTTTAATAGAGTTAGGTTTGCATGTAGGTGCTCTTTGCTCCTTTGTCCTCGTGAGAGGGCAAATGCCTGACACAAACCTCCTGGGTGGCTTTTATGTGCAGTCTGCTGCCCATGGAGTTCCCGTCTCCCATCTGCCATGGACAGATGTACTGGAGCTATCCAACCCTGCTAGTTGCACGGAACATCTTCTCCACGGACTTTCTTGGGTAAGAAGATCGGGCTAACAGTGAATGTGGAGTGATTCTTTCTTGAAATCTGCCATGTCAGGCCAGTTTCTACTCCCTCCCCAGAATGCCTCATCTGAAGTGAATGAGCTGTTCTTGGTTAATCCCTTGAGGAGTGACAACAAAGTCTATGCCTTAAATAAAAACAAAACTAGAAGGTTCCCCAGGGGTCTGAAAATATTTATTACCAAGAAAAGCATCCCAACCTGTCAACTTCCAATTCCCTTTATTTTCATGCAACTTTAAAAAACCCCCAGCCATACGCATTCAAAAATACACTTCAAGAATTAATATCTTCTTAGCTGACACTTTAAATGTCGACTCTGAGCCTGGAGTAAATTTTCACAGGCAAGTTATAAAACTCTGAAAACAGGATTTAATAATGGTAATGCTGACAAAGCCTGAGCTGCAGCAAAGCTAGTAGCTCCCTCTGTGTATGCCTACCAGAGAGCTGGGCTGAAAAACAGACAGGGGAGAGCTAATTATTAGATAGGTGCACTTCTGAAAGTTTCATAATTCAGAGACCTTCCTTTTCAGACTGGTAGAAGTCTGGATCTGGAGACAGATTAATGGTTCTAATTTCTCCACCTGTGTTATTTTATTAGACTTCCTATGGCAAACTGGTGGTGTTGCTGTTAATGGGCCCTGCATACTTATTTCTCTCTCTGTGCCGCATGCAGAATGTGCTCCGTTGTGCCCATCAGAATAACTTTGTTAAAAATACCAAAGCTGAGACTGATGTGCCTGTTAGTAGAGCTGAAATGAAAAATATCTGACAGGAACTGAGTCTGGAGCAAACAAGAATTTACTTAGACTAGGGAAGAAAGTACACTCTAATTTAGTGTTCAGCTTGGGTGCATGTTTTATGCATGTGCATATAGAAAGAGAAAATTCATTGATTTGCTTCAGAGCTAGTTTGTGTCTTGATGGAACAAAGCGTGTAAGTGCCTGGTTAAGTCTATTCCTGTTCAATAAAGTGTTTAAGCAGCTGCCTATGTCCCACCAAAACTAATACAAGATTTAAGTGTCTGCTTAGAGCAAAATGTTCTCAGAAGCTTTGTTGTATTGAGGCCTGATGTGTGCTGCTGTATTCTGGACACGGCTGGTCACGCAGACTAAGGATGCAGAAATGAAGACCAGAGTGGTCATTAGCTTGTCACCACATGATGGCTTGTTCAGACTTTCTCCAGATAAAGCTCTAGGGACATATTCTAAGTGTTACCAGCACACATACACAGGGATTTATTTTTAAATCTTATGCAAGTTCTCAATCATGTGAGCAGTTCACCCCCAGAACCGCAGCAGAAATTTATGAGATCAAGATTGGTATGGAAACACTCTCCATCCCAGTGAGGGGCATGAGAAAGGCAGCACCAACCATTCTGAGGTTACCCAAACCCCTTCTCCTCCCTTTTGCTTTTTTTCTTTCATCTGGAATAGTCTGGGAAGGAATTTTTCTCAAACTTACTTGATATTTGGAATGATTTTTGCAGCACGTTGGTGTATTTTAAGCAGTGCCACGGGGGCTGCTTTACATGGATGGAAGAGAAAGGGACACATGGGCCACTCCTGCTACCCTGCTACTGTGGTGTGATGTAACTGATGGGTGACAGGAAGGGAAAAAAAAAAATACTTGGCATGATATTTGTGAAACTATCTTCTTTGAGAAGGGGGCCATAGCAAGGCCCTAGAACAACCTGCCACCCCACAACCTTCCATGTTTTGAACAAGAGTACAAGTCTTTCGACAGTATCAGAGGTTTGTGCAAAATGATCAATAAACCCCTAAAAAACAGTAAAATAAAGAAAGGAATGCTAATTTTGGGTATCAAAGTCACCTAAGAATTTTGCTTGCAATGTCTATGAGTTAAAACTGGCCAATCTTTCAATGTTAAACTATCTTTTCTGGCTCAGATGGGACATTCAGGATTCATCTCTGCTTGGGGCACGTCACAGTGGTTACTGTCACCCTCATTTCTTGGTTTTTCCCTAGGAATGGGCAGCTCAGCAGAAGCAGCAGGTCTCAGGGTCTGACCTGCACACTGATAGAAGCAGAAATTCTAGAACTGATGACGAAACCTTGTTGCTTTTTCAAGTTTTGTAACAGCTTTGGGAGGGCTTCTTATTTTTGCTTTCTCCCATGCAATCAGTGCTGAGATTAAAATTTACTGCTGCTGCTATTTCCAGAGAAGAGTTGGGAGCTGAGCTGAGGTTTCCTTTTTTCAAGCGGTTTTTAGTGTTGGTAGTGCGGAAGAGTCATCTGTGACAATTTTGTTTTTTCTGTCAGTGCAGCTTCCTACATGGGATTTATTTTTACAGACAGGATCCTTCAGGATATTTATTTTTTTCAATTACATTATCATTTAGCAAAGTAGCTTCTGTGGGTTGTCCTCACACAGACATTTTTATACACTCTAGAAGGCTGAGTTGCTTTGCTGATTCTGGAAATGAATTGCCATCTTCAGTGCATTGCAACAGGATTATTTTAAATCCGTGTTAGTGTTGTGAATTTCAACTGGAATTTTGCTTTGGTCATTGCCAATGTCTATACAGTGGTTTGAGTCACACACAATGAGGTTTTTTTTCTGAGGTGTGATATTCATGGATTACTTGACCATGAAATTTGCATATCAGATATAACTTCATCGCCTCTTTTCTTGTTTCTGATCATCTTTCTTCCTCATTCTTTTATTTGTGTATTTTCCATCTCTTATGTTAAAATTGGAGGTAATGCGTGGCAAGGAACATCATGTTTTATTAGCAACCTTGCAAGTCAGTTTTGAGTAGAATTTATGTATAATAGTAAACCTTTACATTTTAGGGGAAGGAATAGCTGTGTAATAGCGATGGTAAGCGTTCAGTTGTCCAGGGGCTCATTAGTCTTCTGTTCTTCCCTGGAGTCAAATTAACTGGTGAACACCAATGAGCCCTTATACCACAGAGCAAAGCTTTCCACGGGGCATGGGATTACACAGCCACAGTGCCATATATAGTACCAAGCCTCTGGTGTGGATTTTGCAGTGTCTGCTATTATATTTCAGATACCAAGCAAATAAAAACATGTATTTCCATAGAAACTGTAATGTGTTGCTGAATACTGCCCTTAAGTATGCAAATACCTCTTCTAGTATAGTCAAGTGAGGTTGTTACTATATTCTAAGTAAGAATTTGGTACCATATGCTGGTACATAAATGTCAATCAGTTACATATATCCTAATATCTGCATTTCACCTATTATTTCTACCTTTGCATGGTGCAAAATGAGTTCTCCATGATGTAACTTAGTGAGCAACCAAGGCATGGGGCTGGCTGGACACCAGGACCGAGACTAAAGGACTGCCAGGGAAGGGGCACAGGTCTAACACAGCCCCAGCCCCACAGGCACCTCAAGGAACCTGGGTTGCTTAAAATTTAAAGTTTAAAAAGAGATGTCATTGCAAAGCTGCTAATAGTCACAGGATTAAACAATTAATATGAGAAAAGTAGAGGGACAAGTAAAGTAATGTCTGCTATAATGTAGTCTGTTGTCTCTGTTATTCCCAGGCAAACCTCCAATATTAAAACATCATCACATCTTATCCTTTCCCTCATAGAGCAAGTGCAATTGCCATGTGCCCTCTCTGAAACCCTGCAGCTGGAAATAGGAGACTAATGCATTCTTCTTCCCAAGGGCAAAGTAATTCAGATATAACAAAAATGAGAATAATAACAATTAGATGAAACAAATAAAGAAAAAAATCCGTTTGAGTACACCTGAAACTTTTTGTTTGATTTGGAACAAAATACTCTCTGATTCACTGTAAACAATTCAATTACTTTCTTTCTCTAAAAATTCAGGTCAGATTTAAAAAAAAAGAAAAAAAGCAATTCTTTCAAAGGAAGAGTCCAATAGCAGTTTGAAAGTGTTGAGATAAAATGCTTTACATTTCCAAAAGCTTTCTATCTTTAAAACTGACAAAATGCCGTATTTTCCCCTATTTTATTTCCCCCCAATACTTTTCAGCTGGAAGTTTCACATTCATAGGTTTTTCCCTCTGAAATGCACCTTGTGCAGAGATTGTAACAGTTATGTCAACAAGATCATTATTCAAAAAACCCACCTTTGCTGCATGCAAAATGCTAAAATACTAGCAAAACCCAGAAGGACGCATGGCGATGGTTTCACTCACAGCCAGCGAACTCTCCACAGGCAAGGATGGTGTCTCAGTGGTTTTTGCTTCCCAATCCTTATTACATGAAAAGAATCCACCATAGGTGGATACTGCTCCTTAATGATCAGAATGGTATTTCCAAACATTTAATCACCACGTCGACTGGGAACAAAATGAGGCTCGAAGTAAATTATATGCTGTCTGCTGGAGAACATGCAGTCTTTAAGAGTTTGGATAAGATCTGGGCTAAGTTTACTTGCTCGTTTCTAAAAAAATAGTTCTGTTTTGAACTGATGTTGGGGTTAACGACCTTGAAATTTTTAGTATGTTTCAGTTCCAAAACCTCCTGTTTGAAGGCAATGTTAATTAATTAATGACAGTGAACAAGCACAGCATATGAAAGCACTCCCACAAATTACAGCTTGAAAGTTATTGTCCTTTAATGCAACCCTGCTCACACTGCTGCATCACTTCTGGGTGTTTAAAGCTAGGGAATCACCCCTTATCCTTCTCTGGAATACTGAAATATTTAATGAATCCTCTACATGAATGCTTAGAAAATGGGCCATCAGTGCCTAGACTGGCTACTGGCTCTTTACATGACATTTTGCATGTTGTTCTGGCTTTTATTAACTATTCTAAAACTCAGTCCTTCGGGTCCAGCTGTATAGATCATCTTCCAGGGCAGCTGGTCTTGCTCTCAGGTGTAAATACTCCTGCAAGAGGCTCTGCAGCACACTAAAACTGAAAAAAAATCAATATGTTTTCTAATAGACAGGAACAAATTGGGTTTTAAAGTGTAAATAGGGCTGTGTGAAATACAATAAAGTAAATTTAACTAGTGAACTGTATTAACTGCAGTGATTATTTTGCATTCAGGGAGGATAATTTATGTAATGATCGTCAGTGCTGTTGGACTTTTCCACCATAGATCTTGAAGGTCATCAGCAGAGCTGGGACCTGAAGCTTTCCAATGGTAAAGAAAATCTTTTCAATTAGATTAAACCTCATTATTATTTTCCAAGTCGTCTCACCTCCATTACACAGCCGACTTGTGGAAGCAGTGCAGGATGGTGTCTTGCAGTCTGAAAGCACACCCGGCAGTGCACAGCATTTGCCCAGCCCTCGGGCCAGCAGCGCAGGAGCTGCAGCTACTGAATCACCAAACCATGATTTATCGTCTTCCTCAGCTCAAGGCTGGTTTTCCCCACAGCAGATGTAGGAGAAGAAAGAGTTTAGGAAATGCAGTTCCCTTCCTTTATGTTGTACTTGCAAAAGGCGGCTGTGATTTTATGCTAATAAATAATAAGTGAATGCCTTTCTAAAGTAGCAAGTTTCTGCCTTGGAAATGCTTTTTTAAAGAAAAGTGGCTTTGGATGAAGTTTTTGACGTGAAGTGAATCATTTTGACTTAGTCATTTCTCTATTGTGTCAAAATACTTTGTTTCATAATAGCTAGAAGCTGTTTCACCTGGACTTTGATATAGTAGAATATTAGCTGTAATACTAGGGTACGTACTAGACTATAGCTGTTTCCATGTTACTGAAACAAAAGTTAGTGCTGTACCAGAGCTACATGATCCAATACTAGTGAAAAGAAGCATTCCCATGTTCCCAAACCAAATAAAAACAAAAAACATGTTTACAGAAATATTCTGGTTTTGGTTTTTGTTTTGTTTTAAGGTTTTTTTTTCCCCATTTAGAACAAAAACAAACCTTGGGACTTTCTTTAGGTTTAAGTCATGATACTCTTTGTCACAGCTGCCTGACTATGTGATTGATGTATAACACAAGCAAAAGAGTAAGCTGGTAGAGAAAAGCCTTACTGCATTAAGGAACAAAAAGAATGGTTACCAGTATGGGTAGGATGGATGGATACCTCATTTGACAATAACAAACATCAGTAGAGGTAGAAGGAGGAACTGTGCCTTATAAAATAAAAAAATAAAGAAAATTAGACAAAGTCAATGACCCCTAAAAGGAAAAGGCAAGTCCGCTCTCCCTGCAAATAGTTCTAGGAACGATCCCAGGGGTTTTCAAAACAATGCCCTCACTGACGCAAGTGCAATATGACCTAAGCAGCTTGGTTTAAAAAAATTTTTAATCAAAATAATTTGGTCAAATAATATTTCTGAAATTATCTTGCTTATTTTTGTGTGGTTAGGACCTGAAGCAATTTCTATATTTAAATTACATATACTGTATGAGTAACATCTTTTTGTTTTGGAATGGTCTTCTAGCATTAGTGCTTAACAAAATAAGGACAGCTAATAGGATTTCTAATTGATGAATCTGACTGAATTTTAGGCATGACCATTAGACTAATTAAAATCCTGTGTGACCAATGTCTTTCTGTTGGTTTTTATCGTAAGCATACTCAACAAAGCTGTTTCCATTGCCAGCTCCGTAATGCCATCCTGGCAACCAGTCCCATTGGGTTTCAGTAATTTCCCCTTTTTTGCATATTCTGCTGTTCAACCTTACGTATTGTGGTGTTATTTAAATGTATTTTCTTATGAGAAGAAAAAGTTACACAGGTTCACACTCTTACCTGGTGGGAGACAACATCACTGCACTGAAACCACTGGTGAGAGTCTGATCCAGAGCGGTTTGGTGATGACCTTTCCATGTATTGCGTTTCTGCACATACCTCAGTTTCTGGTAACAAACTCTGGTGGGGTCTTTGATGGGTAGAAAGAGCATCACCTGTCACTAATGAAAAGCATGGAGGGAGTCAATGAAAACTAATGAATATGGAAAGTGGGAGCTAATGGGAGCTAGAAAATGTTGGCGAGAAATTACCGAGATACTTCCCTTCTGGTAGTCTGAAGGAAGAGTGCCATTAACAGTATTTTCACTCATTCTTCCAAACTCTAACATACTGATTACTTGTGTCTTAAAGTGCTAATCTTCAGCTGAAAATAAATTTTAATAGGTCTGTTGGTAATGATCTTCCTACATGGGACAAGCTTGGCCTGACCCACAAAGGTAAGGAATAACAACATACTGCTTTCTACCTAGGGGTAAAAAATATGTGAATATGGTCTAACAATA
Organism: Coracias cyanogaster; assembly: GCA_033124195.1. Lineage (NCBI taxonomy): Eukaryota > Metazoa > Chordata > Aves > Coraciiformes > Coraciidae > Coracias > Coracias cyanogaster. The sequence goes on along the minus strand of JAVSBS010017640.1, from coordinate 47,605 downwards.
ATTTCCTTCCTTCAGCTGTTTTATTTCACCATAGCATTACCAGGCAAGGTGACATCTGACCCAGGGAAATTATTTGACATCTCAGTTCAGAAACCAACATGGGATGTACAGGACCCAATGGCCTGGGGATCCTTTCAAAATTGATTAAAGGTGAGAAACGAATATTTATTTTCCAGGCAATTTTTCCAGTTAAAATGCTAATTCAGATCTATTTTTTTTTTAAATTACATTTGCCTTCCCACAACCTATGGGTGCCCTCACCTGTGGCACAAGACATGCTGTGTTTCATTGTCCTCAGACAGCAGGACCAACACCATGGTTTGGTACAAAGGTCCTATTATAGCATTTTTTGAATGATCTTGAGCAAAAAGCAGAAGGTTCCAGACAGATTTTAAGCCCTGCAGGATCCTCGGCACCCTCAAGGAGAGAAAAGCAGCATTGTGGGGAGGCTTCTGCAGATAACTGAAGGATCTTGGCAAAACTGAGATGTCTTAATAACAGATGGTGAGGAGAAGGCTTAGCCAGTTCTCTTTCTATCATTCTTCAGTGCAGAAGATCCCTTCACGTGACATCCTGAACTGTTGTCTCAGATCTATTCTTAAACGGCCCTCACAGTACGTGTGCTCCACTCCTTTTCTTGAGAGATGGTCTCATGGGATCAGGCTTTGATTTCCACACCAGCATGTCTGGCTGAGTCATCCCACCTCAGTGGGGTTCGCAAGGTGGAAACATTTAACTCCTCTCACAACGCAGCCAAAGGTCCAATCCAAGACAGCACAGAAATGCAGGAACACAGAGGTGTAGTGACTACATACCAGGCTCTACATCTGCTTCTCCTGGCTCTTTACCAGACCCAGGTGCTCTGTGAAGTCAGTTGTTCTGTGGCACTGGGATTCTCTTCTCTTTATTGGCATTTAGTGAAAACAAACACAAAGGAGAAGGGTGATAACAGGAGGACAACACTGATACTCTTCCTCTGGGCATGAGCTCTAAGCTGCAGCATGACCCTTTACAGCTCTGTGTGCTGCAGACTGAGAGATGAAAAAACTAAAATCCTGCATTTGAAAAGAGCATTCTTGTAACAATGTAATACCATGTCCATCATCGCCATAAACAAGAGATAGCTGGAGAGAGAAACCCTCCTGGCACTAGGTACAGGGACCAGCATCTGTGCCAGGACACCTCAAGGACTCTCATTTCTGCTCCACACAAGAATTCCCTGAAATCCCAAGCCATTATTAAGATACTTGAACTTAAAACGGCCAAGGGACATTGAAAGTGAGCAGGAACTGGCTCATAGTCAATTAGAGATGTCCTGGGAAGAAAATGGTCTCTTTTTAATTTGCAGCACACTCTCTCAGCTCTTGCAGTCGTGAACAGGTTTACAGAACACTCTAAACTCTATAGCAAAGCATTATACATCTTAAAATACTGTCCATTAAAAATCACACTAAAATACAAGCGATAATACAGAAAAGCACTGTGACAGCTAATCATACACAGGAGACACATCTGTCCATGTAGCCCCACCCCAATGGCCAAAGAAGCAGAGTTGAGCCTGAAGTCCCCATGACTGATAGCATCCTGCATCCAAACCAAGTGACTTGAACAGTAGCCATGCCCTGCTGTAGCAGAGCTATATCTGTGTCCGAGTACTTGAACAAATCCAAGGGCTTTGTCCCAGCAGTGTTTGAAGGAGAGTTTTTCTTCAGTTCTTTATCTTCTCGTTCTGAACCTTGAAAGGAAATGTACCAGCCTCCAGCTGGAAAGGACTTAATAATGCCCTACATGGGTGAAAAATAGCCCACATATTGCTGTGAGCAGTAATATGGCCCTTTCTGAGCATCTGAGCACAGGAAGGTGATGGAGGTGCTGCTCCACAGCTCTGCGAGGAGGGTGGCTGCCGGCAGCAAGCAAAGGCTGGGCTGCGGGAGCTGTGAAATTCCACTTCCAGAGAAGTCTGAGAAAAGCAGGTTTAAAAATAAGCAATCAAGCTGGTTTCCTTTGTTAATGACTTGGTGATTCACCCAAGATAATGCATTTCAGCTTCGAAGGACTTCACTCCTGGGAGTGGCTTCCTTTGGAATCCATTGTTTTGAATGAAAACTGGAAACACCTAAAACTAGTACTGATGAGACTGTATCCACTGTGCCTAACTTATTTCCTTCATGTTATTTTCCCCTTTTTTCTCTTCCTCCTCCTCCTCAGCCATAGACCTAGTCAGTCACTAATAGCTCCTGGTCAAAGGAAATAGACATTTTGCTCTTGTCTGACCTTTTAGAATGCTGACCTCCACCACACTTAGACTACCTGCTTTGGCTGGGAAATGTAGAGATCAAGTGATCCCCCAGTCTCACATCATACTAATAAACTGGTGTTACAAATTGCAGCTATGGAAGTTTCACTGTGGCCTTTCTACCACAGCTGCAACAGCAACAAGAGGGACCAGAGGGAATGAACATGCAATGTGCCAGATTACTAGCGAGAGCTACGAGCAGTGTGAGGATAGCGTGTGAAAGTCCCAACAGCAGACTCTGGGAAAATTTATTCAATTCCCATCTTTGCCTTAGGCCCAATACATAATGATGGGCAAAACTCCTGGCCAGCCTGCGCCTCTGTTCTCTAGCCACGAGCTGGCGGTTCCTGTGTGCCTCAACTTACCCTTCACCAGGTGTGAAATTCCCATCAAGAGGAGTGAGGCAAGAGATTTTAGACTGGTTTCTCCACACATGCAAAAGTGTGGTCAGGAGAAAGCCAGTAAGGAGAGGGGACGTCTTTACTGGAGCAGCTGGTCCAGCTGGAGCAAGCAGGCGTGTTTGAGATCTGCAACCCCTTCTTCTGGGCTGAAGACTTAGCTCCAAACACAAACTGGACTCAGTAAAGGAACAATGTGGGAATAAAGGCTCATTTAAAATAGGTTTTGTTTCTATCTTTCTTTGTTCTCTTTACAGTGTTCAGCCCACACAGCCCTACATCAGTAAGATTTCAGAGCTGAAAAAGAGCTCATGTTGCCTCTTTTTGCAGCTCTTAGAGATTATAACTAGGATGTTATCTCTCCCTATAGTCTTGGCCTGTGTAGGTCATTAGACTGCTGGGGTTATAACACAGGAGACACAGGTACTTCATCCTTGATTATAGTGATAAGCAGATAGAGGAGTAAATTATGATCTATACCTCCGTGGATGCTGGAGCCCCTCAGTTAGATTTGTTGTACCAAAATCCAAGGAGCCAGCAGCCTGTAGGGCTGATCTGTTTGACAAGTGTCACAGTCTCACACCATTTCATATTCACTTTTTAAACCATCTCTCAAGTTTCCGCCCACAGGGATCTCACCCTGTGATAATGGAGGAAACGCAGAGTTTTGCAGAGGAACAGTGATGCACTAAATAACCCCTGCCAATAGCAGGCTAGTTCACTGCCAGCTCCAGATGGGTTTTTTAATCAAGCAGAGCAATATTGATGGCCTCTGCTCAAGTTCTTTCACTAATTGCCTTCCAACATGAACTCAGCAAAAGGTATGATAAATCCAAATTTCCACCAAACATAAGGCTGGGATGAAGATATATTTTGCTTGCGTATAGGCAGAAGGCAGCAGACAGGGAACCTTGACACTTAAGTCTTTCTTTTGAAGATGCTTTCACTGACTCCTCTGGATCTTGAAACACATAATTTAACATCTTATGCTGTACCTTTCTCAAAAGAAGCCCTCCCCTCCTTACCCACAGCTTTAAGGCAGTCTTTAACACTCCCATAGAAGTGGTATTAAATATTCAGTGCTCTCTGCTCATTTCCATGATGTTTACTAAGCAGTTAGTATTATTAGGTTGGTGCTATTTCTCATACTACAATATGTGCTGTGCAACTTCTCAGATCTTCAGCACTCATCTACAGAAATATTTGATCAATTCCAGCTTCAGATATTTGTGTTTAAATTGGTATTTAAGAAGGATTATTAGCATAAATATGAACATAGCCCTAAGCTGGTGAAATATGTTCAAGCATTACTGCAAGCATGGAACCTGCCAGAAGATCTTTTCCAACTTACCTGTCGTTTCTAATAGGAAATATGTATTAAATGTGAACCAACAGATGAAAAAGAGGAGATATTTTAGCTGACATTTTTACCAGCTGAGTTAACTCTGCTCTGTTCTCTAACAGTGACGGTGTTGACACTGTTTTCAATTATACACTTTGTTCCATGTTCCTGAGGGTTATCACTGATCCGCTCTGTCCTTGGAGATTTTCTGGGCCTGGGCTGTGCTGCAAGTTTGGGTGAACAAAGCTAGCTCTTTTTTATACCCATTTATTTCTCTTTATGGCTATTTTCATTCAGTGGCCTTTTCATGCCTTCTTTCTGTTGCTTTCAACATTTTCAGCCTTCCAAGGCAACAGTGAGGAAAGCCCTTTTCTTTCAGCAGCCATACTCCGTTGTGTGATTGCAAAGCTGAAACTGCTGGAGAGCTGAAGGGTTGGAGGGACCCTCACCTGCAGAGAGAGTCAGTACAAGCTTTGGATTAGGTGATGCTTGCTGCCCGTGGGGATATGAAGGAGAATGAACCTGGTAAAGCACTGGTGCAAAGTGCTGCCTTATGCCTTGGGTTGGGAAAATCTCATTCTGCGGCCCATTCCCTAAAGAGATGGCACAGGAGAAAGCACGTACATCGCTGGCCAATTGCTCCAAAAGTGCCAATCTGAGCAAGCACCAGGGAGGGGAGATAATTGCAAAGAAGGTGAGGATGGGCACTGCTGAGTCATGTTTGCAGAGGAGAAGCCATTCATCCTCATTTGAGATGTCGGAAGCCTGTCCTTCAGGCTCAGTGACAACCCCAACTGCATTCAGGTTTGAGGAGGCTTGTGGGGAGATGCCAACTCTGTCCCACGATGAAGGGGACCACATGCATCACGACCTCGTGGACTGTGCAGGGACTGTCACTTGCTGATGCTGGGACATCAGCTGTCTCCCACTAGTCTCCTGCAAACGAACGGAAGGAGGCTGATCTGCTGCTTTGGAGGTGTCTGCCACGTGTAAGCTTTCAACAGTTCACTGTCCAACTGTGCCTGCTTATGTTGCCCCTTCCAGTGCCTGGACTTATCCTGAGCATCGCCCTTTACAAACCTCATTGTGCTCTGGGCATCTAAGGCAGTCTGTTCAGCTGCCCTGGGGCCTGGCTGCTTAACTACGTTAAGGGACAGTAATTTCCTGGTGAGACAGCCAACAATCTCCCACATCTCAAATTTTCTGTTTAATTTCATTTTCTGTTTATATTAATGTTGTTTCCTCTGTGCCTGTCTCAAAGCGATCTCTCTTCCATAGAGGTCCTCTGGGATTTCTGCCTCGAGCAGGCTGAAGGCAGCTCTTCAGCTTTTGGTGTTCTCAGACACCAGGTCCCTGGACGATGCTGCCAGAAGGAGGATGTGGAGGTGATGGGCATCTCCCTCCCTCCTGTCTTTCTTGCTGGACCTGGAGAGTCAGGGCATCAGGTGCTTGACTTTCAAGGGGAGGAAGGTTTTGACACGGACTTCGGACACACTTAACTCCTGCTGAGCTCCAGAGAGGTACACACTCCTTCCCAGCATGTCCATGTCATGCTCTGAGAGAACGGCAACTCTACTTCGTCTTTTCGGTTTTGCAAACCCTGGCTGGGGGAGCAGAAAGGGCCCAGGCTTCCCACACAGCAGAGATTTGATGCCCTTCCTGCAAGTGTGAGTAGGTTTCTTGTACTGAATCCAAGACCATCCCACAAGACCCCTAGGGTACATTTTCCAGAGGTTCCTGGATGCAGCCCAGAGGGACAGAAGGCTCCCTGATCATTTTGATATGAGCTGTTCTGTGGGTGAATGCCTTAACGTGCATGGCTGTACCCTTCATTAAACAAACAACTGCTGCTCTTTACCGAGCAGAGTGGAGAGCCTGGCTTCACGTCTTGCCTTCACTCCCTGATGATTTATCTGTCAAGGAAAATCTCAATGTTAACCCATCTTTGTGAATACACTTTGAGATATTTAGCTACAATAAAAGCAGCTCCATGCAGGCGCCAGGTGTTTTCATTAAGCCCTATGGGGTGCTGTAATTTTCATTATGTAGAAACCACTCAGCTCTTCAAGGGTAAGAATGCAGTGCTAATAGGGCTTTCAATGAGGGACAATTTATTGATATTACTGGAAGTCTCAGAGGTCAGCCTTCCAATGCGCTTGATACTCCACGACACAAATAAAATACCAAGACTCCTGCAGGTACTTTCCATTTTAAGTTGCTGGCAGAGCAAAGCTAGAGAAAACTTAATGCACAGAATGCAAGTTATGCAGTGCCATGGCACTTGCTTCAGCTCCGTAAGCAGAGAAATAAACTTTCCAGAAAACACTTATAATCATTATTTTGTGTTTAGGACTAACAGGTTTATACAGAATGAGTCATGGTGCCATATTCTGTTTTTAAGCATGGTGACGCATCCAGCGTAAGCTTTTCTGAAGGTATAGCACAAAACCTGCCTGAAGAAAACAGGCCACAGATTAGCATGATGGTCACATATGGCTCGCACAGCCTGCCTCCTCCCTCCAAGCACAAAGCAGTCTTCAGGGGGGTCTCTGCCATGCCAAGGGCTGGGGGAGGTCCCCTGCCCACGCAAGGGGCAATACCAGCCTCCACGGACACTGGTGGGAATCCTGCAGTGACAGATGTCTTCAAGCAGCCAAATTGCACAGCATCAGATTCCCTTCTCTTGAGATAATCTTTTTATTCATGACAAATGCCATAGAGCGAAACGTTCCATTTTGGAAGCGTGCATAGGCCAAGTCCCCAGAGACCCAGGCAAGGCACCCTTACATATGTCCCCTCTTGATTTGTCCACTTATTCAATCTCTTGTTAAACTTAGTGGGACAAAGACCAGCTACATAATCTTGGGATTTTAAAAAATTAATTAATCAAAACTAAAACCTGCAGTAAAAAGCTTTTCCAACAAAAATATTGAAAAGATGGGTTTGTAGATGCTGCAAAATTGTGTTTGAACAAAGTGAAACCTTGATTTTCATTTTCAAACAGATAATTCTTCAAGTCCATGTAATTTTTCACCTCAGTCTTCTCTATGCAAAGATCTTTTCAAAAGGATTTCTTTTCAGTGAAAATGAATTAACTCAATTGCCTTAAACTGACTTCCACTTTCAGTTTGACGATTCAAAAATGTTTTCATTTGGATGAAAACTTGGAAAACATAATGAGATGGAGAACAACTTCCTGGATCTCCAAAATGGGAATCACTCCATCTGTTGATTTCCTTCCCCAAAAGTGCAAGGTAAGTCATATTGAGGTCCACCTCACACAATGGCCAATGGCAAAGTAGCAGAAGGAGATTTTAAGAATTAAAATGGATATGAATTTATCAGTTAAAAGGAAGGAAAATCTCAAATGTTTCTGCATTTGCAGCAAGTACTCGCTGCTCCCAACCTGTGTCAACCTCCCTGAAGTTCTGTGGCCTGAGTTTTGGACCCAGAGTTGGAGTTCACCTGTAGATGAGTCACAACCTAGCAAAACGATTTGTTTCCCTAACTGGCTTCAGGTTCCAGAGGCAGAACCTGGCCCACCTGTGTCTCTGTGGCTCTGCCCTCACCCAGGTGTTTGTGGTTAGGGTGGTGGGCAAGGCCAGGACTATATCAACCAGGAGCCGATCAGTTAGAGGAGTTTCCTGTTGAGTGTGGCTTCTGTTGGGGCTGGTTGTCTCTTGCTGAGCTCTTTCAGTGGTATCCTTCCATGTGAAGGGCCACTGAGGGAGCCATCTCTGTCTGTTGTGTCCAGCATGTGATACTAGCACCACAGTGGGTGGCAGAGGAGCTGGGCCCCCATGAACCTATGGCAGAACTGTCTGAAAGAAGCCTTCTGAGGGGATGTTGGTGAGTTCAGTGTTGGCCTCTGTGATCAGGCAGTTGATGGCAGCATAAAGTGATGATAGCTGAACTGGCACAATACTCCCTGAGAAGCATTTAAAGATGCAGCAAGGATTTTTTTGTTAGTGAGGTGTTATTACAGAGTCTTTGCTGAGCAAAAGGAAGATCAGTCTGGCCTTCCCATTGCAGCTGTTTCAGGTGGATGTTCCCAGGAGGCCCATGTACTTGCTGGTGTGGAGAGAAGGTATGTGGTACTGTGCAGGGCCCTGCACATCAGTATTTTCTCTTCCATGCTCAAGAAGAAATGAATCGAAAAGCATACTATTTCTTGTCTAAGGAATTAAAATGAAATACGGGTGCAGACGAAAGTTGGCTTACTGTTGTGGGAGTTTGTCAATACCTTAATGTCATTTTGGAAAGATGAGCTCCCCCATTTTACATCTTTCTTAAGATCGGCCCATACCCTGAGACAGGCTATACAGAAAATACACAAAATTAAGATTTCTTTCTTTGTGATAGAGGTGTAAAAAAAACATATTTTGGGTTAATAGATGACCTGTTGCTTCAATCTGGAGAGTCCAATCAACCAATACTAGGCTTAGGGGAGCTCTTCCTCTCACCTCTTTCTCATTCAAGTACTCCTTGTTGAGCTTCTTCCTATGGGTCTTTAAAATGTGCCAATACGTTTATTCATATGAATCATTAATTCCATACAGAATCCCATTCAGCTTGACATTCAATCCCATCTCTAGGCTAAAACTTATGATAATATTATCAAATACTTTATACCATTGTCCAAAAACTGGACAGCAAAGGGATTTTGGGCTGCTCATGCAATTACTCAGACCTAACTGCAGTGATAGCACAGCAGCAAAATACAGTAGTTACTTTCCTCTGGATTTTTTCTAACTTCTTTCCAACAGAGTATGGAGGCTGGCAAGTCTTGGTGTTCAGCTCAGAAGGTGGCCAGGGAAAGCTTATGTGCAGTGGATCCAAAAACATTTCATAAACAAGGTATGCGGTTTAGTCTAGAACTTTGCAAGGAACCTTGGAAAGAACAAGTAGCAAAGGACAACACTCAATTTTTTACCTGTTCAAGACTCAGATACATTCTCAAATATTTTGGAGCCAGTGGGATCTTGGAAATTCTTTCCTGGGCTTTCAGGCCTCATTCTTGCCTCTTTTGTTGCGTCAAATTACCCGAAAGAGCCTCTGATGGCTTGAACTGCAGAGAACTGTCTTGGTGCCAGTAAAGACTGAGCAGATGCTTTATGCTTACTCTAGCTGCTCATATATGGAAGTTTCTCCTGGGTAAATGTTGGATAGCCATTACATCCTTGTCCTTTAATAACCTATTTTTTCCAATGGAATTTAGTATCAGACTTTAAAAAAAATCAGGTGGAAAACAGGCCTAAGAATTGACCAATTTTTATTTCATCTCCATTTTTAACAGAATTGTCCCAAAATACTGCAGTGAGCACTTGCCTCTCACAACCACTGTGATGATTACCTAAAGCTGGAGCAACATCTTGAAGACATATCGCATGTAGGAAGGCTAACTATCATTACTGTGTTACTAATAAGGTTATTTTAAACTCAAAGTAGGTCACTGAAGGAGTTTCATAAAAGCCCCCTGCAAAACACAGTATTTAAAACAGTGTTAGCTGAGAACAAAGAACTAGCAGTCTCAAATGAAAGTAGACCAAGAATTAGCAGTGTCTTTCAACGGGCACTGTGCAGCAGCTAGCGGCTGCCAGAGCCATATGAGCGGTAAGCCTGGTCCTGAACCCATCACAGCCCAACCCCATCCTATCTCCCCCCCCCCCAAATGGAGTAGGGCAAGAGATTTAGTTGCATTTTTTAAGTTTCATGTAGGATTGAGTCCTTAGTCATGGTGCTGTCACAGAGGGGTGCTTGGTAGTGTCGCCAGAGCCAGACAGAGCCTGGATGTGGTCCCTACCCTGTGCATGGTAGTTTGGGCAACTTCTCAGATGCTTCCTAAAGGTTGTCCTCCCTGGTCCCTGGAAAGAGGAGAGTAGGTGTCCCAAGCCTGGCAACCTCACGGGTTCACAAGCACCAGCTCCTGGCCTTGGAGCTGCACAGCCTGGATGCCTCACCTGACCCATATATCATTACTTTTTCACATTAAAGAATGAAATTCCGACAAATGGGGATGAAGGTTAAGCCAGCTAGCTTTTATCTAAAATTCAGTGTATTAAATGCACTAATACAGTTAAGCCACGCAGGATGTTCTCTTTTTGTCCAGATGTCTTCCTGGAGTTGGGGAGACTTGGACAGTGGTGATGGGAGATCAGCAGTGAGGAGTAGCCCCCTCGCTGTGAGCTCAGCATCATCATGGTTGTGAGGCATGACAAAAATACCCCATAAACTAAGACCTCTTTAATGACAAAATAAGCTAGAAATGTGCACATGGGGGGAAAAAACCCAACCAAACCAAAGCCACTCTCCTGCACTAGTGTGAGGTCCATGCTGTAGTTGCAGCTACGCTTACCCACAAGCTTATACCGGATTTACATGAGATTGCACGTCATGTGCTAATACATGAGTTATTTTGTGTGTTGACAAGCCACAGTTAGCTTTAGTGATGAGGCCTCTCTCCTCACCCTGCAGGCTGTGTACCTCCTGGGTGTCGCAGGGACCTGAAGGGTTGGTACAACCACAAACCCCATTTTGTCCCAGTCAAGCAGCTCATCCTGGGATGATCGCTGGAGCTATTAGCAAAGAGTGTGGATGAGGTACCTTACTGATGTAATTATAATAAATGGAGGCTTTCACTACTCTGGGTGGTGCAACCATTGTCCTTCCATAAAATGAGCCTGATGCTGATGATATGATTTAAAACTGTGAAAAGTATGAGCATTTCAGTTCGTCCCAGGTTTTCAGAAGGACGTGCTTGCAGGAGAAGGGATCTTTTCCCCTAATTCTCCATGCATGAAGCTGTGTGACACCTCACAGGCAACCTGGTCTTAGTTTGTAACTAAATGGCACCAGACCAAGGCAGCCAGGGAGGAAATCTGGTGCTGGATGAGCTGCTGGTGTAGCACAAAAACGTGGCTGCAATGTGCAGACCTGGCTGGAGAGTGGCTGGTTGCGGTGTTTGATTGCAAACGTTTGCCAGGAGGGAGGTTGAGCTGCTCTCTGGGGCAATTGATAATTAAGTTCAGATTAAGGACCACAAGGTCCTGTGCAGTGCTCTGTCATGTTTTAATCAGATTGCTGGAGATAATAAACCCCGTTGTCTGGAGTGCAACCTGAGGGGAGAGGGGACTCATACCTGTCAAAAAGACAGAGTGCAGGCTAGTGCTAAGTGACTGATCCACAGCAGCACCCCTGTGCCATTGGGGCTGCTTGCTTTTTTCCTCAGAAATGGTTATTGCTGCAACAATTTTCTCCTGAAAAGCACAAAAATGTACACTCAGTCCCGGCTGCCCCTGGCAAAATTACAGAAAGGACTGCACACCATGGCTTTGTCCATTCCTGGGACACCAGCACTGGGAGGACATCCCAGCTGGAAGCTCTACCCAGACATGTTGTTCTATAGCCACAGATGAAGTTATCCTCCACAAATGCAGCTGATCCCTCTTAAACCCATTGAAACTTTTGGATCCCGTAACTTTTCCCATGTTGAGTGCACAAGGACATTGATTGCTAAAATATTGTGACAAGATCTTTTTTTTTATGATTGGTATTAAGGAGATAAAGATTGAACCAGATGATCTTTTGAGGTGCCCTTCAACCTGGGCTGTTCTATGACTCTGTGAAAAGAACTTACAAAAACCTTGTAAAACCAGAAATGAGGAGGATATGTTTCTAGTCCATCCATTCCTATTAGCCTGAAAGGTATGTGCAACATACATTTGTTTTTGTATTTTTAAGCCTAATTGTCATTTTAAGTTGCAGTAATTAAGAATGAAATCACTACTGATTGGTGTGGCAGCAGCCTGAGTTAGGTACCATAAGGATGAAACTAACATTAGGGAATGTCACAACAAATTGGCCCTAAATTACATGAAGCTACTATAAATATAAAGCTTTAATTATTAGCTCATAATGCCAGGTGAGAAAAGAAAATGCTGCCGCAGTGACAAGGTGCAACACCAGCACATCTGCACTTTGTAATCACATTTGTTAATTATAGTGGCACATGCTGATGAGGAGTAATTGGATGGAGACTGCTGGCCCAGCATGCAGAAGGGCACTTACAGGCAGGGAGATGCCAAAACGCAGAGGGGAGGACCCTGCAGAGGCAGGGAGAGGGTGACCTTTCCTCCTGGGACTGGTACACTGGCAGAACAGAGGTGTGCAACCCCTCACAGCCTGTGTGTGGGTGCTTCGTTTCCATCCAGCCAGCTTTGGCGTGACATGGATGCTTGCTCAATGAGATGGGACCTCATTCTCATCCAGGCCTCAATCAGCCTTTTCTGTGTGCACGTTGATGTGTACACAGGTGGTTGGAGGAGACTGTGGTGCCCAGCAAAGGAATGCACCTGACTGTGCCCCTGCCCCTCTGCCAAGGCATGGTGGGGACCCTGCAGTGGAGCATACTCTGGGCACCTCACAGGGAGGACTTTTGCCAGTACTTCAGGTGGATATCAGGCAGGATGCTTCTTAATATACACCTGGAGTCTTTCACATTTGCGTTCCACACTCCTCCATACACTCAGATGGACGTTTTCCCAATTAGCTAAACTTCTGCTAAAGCTGGCAGAACCACGACAGCAGGAAATATTATGTTGAATGTCAGGGACTTAAAATATAACCTTTGCAGAGCACAGTCAGACTCTGACCACAGCTGAGGCCTCTAAACGATACTTTAAAGGAGATAAATAATATAATAATAGATAATAACAAATGTCAAGTTTGTCATAAGTTGAAAATGCAATTTACCTTCACAGCCGGAGGGAATATGAGCTTGTATGTTCTTCTTTGCCATTAATGTTCTGCCAGTTAATGTACTAGGTTTCTATAATTATCAACCTTTCTTTCATTATATTGGTGGTTGATTGAATGTTTGGAGATACACGCTTGCACCTCAGCCCACATCTTGGCCCTCGATTTATCAAATCTCAGCAGCCAAGGTTCTGCCTGTTTAATAAAGATGGAACGACTCAAGGGAGCTCTGGAGATGGTTGCTGTTTGCAACAGAAAAAATAAATTGCTACAGCTTTGATCTGAGCAGTTACCCTTGTCCACAGCACACTCATTAATTATATCTAATGATGGGATGTTGCAAACAGATTTTAAGAAACTTCTTAACAAAGTTTAGAACACGAGTGTTTGTAATTGCACTACCTATGAAGAGGGTTGAACAAGCCTGGGAAGTATTTTGCATGCTCCTCAGCACTACTGAAATATCTGCAAGGTCCTGTCTCAGACATGTGCCGGGATAGGAGAGGAGGGAGGTGGGAGCTGCGCTTCAGGCACCTGCCCACACTCCTCATCCCACCAGCAGCACTGCGGAGCTGCCTGCCTTTTCCTCTGAGCATCTGCTGGTCCCTAGTGGGGCAGGAGCCTCCTCCCTGGTGGACTTGTTATATTGAATGTGCAGGTCCAGGTCAGAGTGGTATTATCTGTGGGAAAATAAAGTACAAAGATCCTTTATCTGAAGTCTCTACTGTCGCCCTGTTTTGCAATATGGTTTGTGCATAGGTTATGGAAAGGAAAACCTGAAGGTAGGTCATCTGCAGAAGTATGAGGGGTTTTGGTGCATTGCATCTTTTCCCACACTTTCTTGATATTTCTGATTTACATTTTTTTGGGATGGAAATCACGGCCCTTTCCAAAATAGATGGTCCCTCCTCCTCAAACATATTTTCAAACTAAAGAGCATTTTAAAAAACCTGTAATTTTTGAAGCACATTATCTTTTTCAGCCATGTCAACATCTTCTGCAATGGTGATTTTTTCTTTCTCCTTAAAATTCCCCACCCTAAAGACCTTTTATGTTTCCAAGCCCAAGAAAATCATGTGAAGCGTGTTTAGATATGGTGTACCTGTTCTGCTCTGTGTAGATTGACAAATCCTCCTGTGTGTACCAGCTCCTGCTGAGCAGAGGCTGGTGCTGGCAGCTGTGGTGGGGACAGCAGTGACAAAGATGGCAGGAAGATGGGCTTTATCTGCAGAGCATCATGTGCGCTTAGGTCCTTATCTTCAGCATTGCCAAGAAATACTGTCAGAACGGGGACCTCAATTATCATAAGAGCTCCTAAGATAATTAACTGTACAGATAAAAACAGCGAACAGATTGATCCAAAGCAAAAGAGGCGGAGAGGGGAGATGTCAACTGTCAATTAGGAAGATATCCTATTATCTGCAGGCTTGCAGCAGCGCAGCCGCTGCTGTCTTCGAAGCATGGCAAAAAGAGCCAGGAAACCACCAGAGCAACATTAAGGTGATGCAGATGTTAACTGCAGCGTTAATAGCTGTGTGAGTAGTAGAACTTAAAATATGAGATCAGGTACTTTAACTATGAAGTCCTGTAATCCGTAGAGTAAAACGTAAAGATGCTTGTGAAAGCTAAGAGTCTTGATGATTCAGAAAAAGAAGTAACAATAAAATAATAATAAAATAAAATAGTTTGCAAACTGTATATCTAAACAGAAATTAAGGCCAACTGTTTTGCAAAGCTGTGGGAGAACGAAGAGGTTTTCATTTGAATGCAGTGTACTGCCGAAGCATCTTTTGTTCAGAAGTGCTATCTAGAAGATGAAAGAGAATGAAGTTTGCGTGTTACGTGGCACAGCTAACCTTACATTTCTCCTCAAATTCAGATAATGTAAGATTCCCTATCTGCTCAGATCTGCCCTGCTGTGAGATTTGCTCTACTGCCTTGAAAAGACAGAGGCATGTGGTCCATCAGACAGGCATCTCGTCTGGGAGGCAGGCTGCCTGCTAGGCTCAGGGCAAGGGCACAGAACAGTGTCCCGCAGCCTGGCCCTCGTGTCATGCTACCCACCCTCACACGCCCTCCTCCCTCGCATCTCTCTTTCAGATAAATAAATAAAATATGAATCAGAGCAGAGAGAGTCTGAATCACATGCAAAATGCGGTTCTGGAATAAAAATCCCTGTTTTTCTGTAGTTATCCTACTTAAACCCCCATCCAAAGATTATTGCCAGTAAAGGCAGTGTTTGCATGGACTTCAGCAGCCTGCAGCCTGAGTGTTTGCTTCTGGAAAGTGTCTGCTGCGTCTCCCTAGTTCTCTTGTGTCTCTGAGATAATATCCAGTGCAGCCAGTTGGTCTGAGCAAGTGGCTTTGATGGGAAGCTGCGGATGGCAGCTGGGAGCCATCTGGGTGTATGGATATTAATAATGTCTCTAATGTCACAGGGTGATTAAGGCAGAGATTATAAGCAGCCAGAATTACTGCTTTTGGGGATGTGGCAGCCGTCAGTGGGGAGATGCAGACTGTGCAAACCTGAGAGCATCACCAGAGCAGCAGCCTTGTGCTCAACCCCTTCAGGGACTCTAATTCTGTCTCCCAGGAAGATGCAAACTTCCCAGACACCCAGACAAGCCCAGACAGAGCTGGGTGGTGAAATTCAGCTTCTAGAAGACATTTCATCTTCTCCTGCAGATTACAAGGCATATGCTGTATTCTGGTTTTCTGAAATGCTGCTAATATTGGCTACTTCAGCGTGCAAATGAGGGTGAGCCATCCACTAGCATGAGCCCCAGCCAGGGCTGAGGCTGCTCCCAGGCTCTCAGGCTTTCAGATGAAATCAGCTCATTTTCACCTGCAGACTTGTGAAGGAACAGCATAATCTCTCTATAGGCATTGCAGACCATTTTGGCTCTCTCACAGATTGTGGGAAAATGGAGCACAGAGCAAGTCTGAGGAGAGGCCTGTGCATTTTAAACACCTGATGTAACTGCAGCATTCTTCCTACACTGTAGTGTAGTCTGTGGGGTGATGCAGAAGGTGACTGTGTGGTGCGTTTCTGTGCACAGTGCTTCTTGTGGGCACCCTCTTGAGTGTAGAGGTCCAGCAACATGCAGCAGCATCATGTCCCCCTCTAGTTCCCAGACTTTAGAAACAGCTTGCGCAACGAAACAGCCCCCCCAGCCCAATTCTGCTGCCTGATATGTGGGAGCTGGAGGAAGCCTCAGCTACCTGAGCAGGTCAGGGGATCACAGTGTCTAGAGTCTGGGCCGAGTCCAAGATAACGAAGTGTCCCCACAGAGCCTGCATCTCTCCACTGACTTTAGACTACTGGGAGACTCCAGGCATGGCTCCTGCTGCCTAATATTGGCTGGGACAAACTTCTTCCACACTGGGAAGGTGAGAAGGATTCAGCTTTATATGGGAAAACATTGCCTGGAATCAGACAAGAGACTCATGATCTCAGTTGATCATCCCCCACTGCAGGGACATGCCCAGTGCCCCAGGGATGCCAAGGCTCTTCTCCCCACCTCCATGGCCATTCCCTCTCAGCTCAGCACCCAACACCCACCATGCAAAGACGATCCAAGCTCTCAGTCATCAGCATCCTTTCACAGGAAGCCTTCACTTGCCCAGAGCGTCTCCTGCCCACTCTTGCTGTACTCCCACTTCTGCAAGTGCTTTCAGGTTTCCTGGATTTGACAAGGCAGCATCTGACATGTCCCAGTAGCAGCAGCAGCATGACCAGTGGCTGTGTCCCACAGCTCCTGCCACCCAAGCCTGCCTGCCGGCTACGGGAAGCATATCGCTGGCACCGAGTCCGTGTTTAACCAGCTGCATGCAAACGCTGGAGAGAGAGGTGCAATTGATCATAGCTTTTCATCATTTTCCCCTTCCTCTTCTCTGCTTCTTCTCTGAGAAATACCACCCGTTCCTGCCCTGATTCTCTATGAATTTTGCAGAGCTGGGCTGTCCCCTCTTGAAGACCCTGCAGGAGCAAGGGTGGGGAGCAAGAGCACACTGCACAGCGGTGCTGGCAGCATGTGCTTGTTTGTGTCTGTCTGTGCGCAGGGACAGGGAGAGTGCATTCTGGATCCTGCCTAATGCCAGACTGCTGCCAGCTTCATTCACATCTCTCTGTAACTGCGCTCTGGTCAAACCCACAATTTTCATGAGCTGAATCCCTCCCCTGCACCTCTTAATGCATCCTGGGCTCCAAGAGGCTTCCTACACTGCTAAATCATTGCAAGAAAATCATTGCTCTTCACCTATTGTCATATCTGATCTGTCCTTCTCCTAAAGGTATTTCCTTGAGATGAACAAAAAGTGTATAAGAGCAGGAATATTCTAAGATGTTCGTTAAGTGTCAGATATTGAGGTGACTTAATGACACATCTTTTCTCCTTTTCTGCTCAGGTGCTATCCAAGCTGCACCCATTGTATCAGCCTTTCCAAGATTCAGCCAAGCCGATGCTATTTCACACATGAAACTGTCACATCCATGTCATGTCAAATCATCCAGTAAAGGGGGAACATGTCTCCTAGACGCTGATGACAGGCACCAAAGTCCCCTTAGGTTCAAAAATCGGTGCTGTGTGTTCCTGCGTTACATAAACTTCTGCCCTGATCTGCACCCTTTGTCATCAGCTTGTGAAAACGCTGAGTGCCCGAGCATCACGCAGGCTGGGGAAACATGCCTTGATCGTCTCACGCAGTGGGATGGGCAAACTGCTTCTCTCTTCTGTCTTTTATTATCCTATATTTACTTTTTTTTTTTTCCTTTCCAAAAGACTCTCACTGTTTCAGATATACTCAAAATTTTTCAGAGTGTTTTTAATGGATCTTCCCACTTTTCCCTTCAGTTGTCTTTCACATGTCAGATCTCATATGGCTGGGGCTCGTTGTAATGGCATGTGTGTCTATCCATTTGTCTTCCTACATCCCTGCAGGTTTTAGGAGTGGTATTTCAGTATTTATGAGTTGTCTTCTCTTTGTACTGTAATGTTTCATAAGAAAACTCACTGGTGTTGAGATTTGTTGAGAGAAACAGCAATAACTTAAACAGTTTCATGTACTTGGGAGAGCGATGACAGCACATAAAGAACCAAGTGTTCCGAGGGCTTTGGAATGTGAAAAGCCAAAAAGGCATAGAAGTCACAGGTCAAATGTGGAGTCCCTCCTTCCTTTGCCATGTGAGTTTTTGTAACATTTTCTCTGCAGTGTTGCAGAGCCCAAACATACCTGAATGTAAGAGATTGGGTAACAGCTGTTTCCTTGTGAAACTCCCCACTGATGCTTGCTGAACACCTGTATACATCAATAAATACATGAAAACTAGAATAAATGAAAGTGCCACAATTAAGTTGTGCTCTGAGAGGAGTAAATGGGTTTCTTGTGTAAACAAAGTCCAAAGCATTTTGTTTTGGCTGAAAGTTTATAAGCACTCTCTGAGCAGAAGTCCTCTTCCAAATGAAGACATCTTCCTGATCAGGCCTTGGCAATTCCTCTTTTCCCTCTCCTTCTCAGGTGCTCTCCTGCACTTCTTCAAATAAATTATGTAAGGATTTCTCTGATGCCCCCTGACTAATATGTCATGGCTTGGATTAGTCTCTTTGCCAATATTGATAGCAGCAGCAGTTGCTTTCAGGCTGAGCAAGGTAGTCAAGTGATACATCTTGCATAATGTTGACCTAATGAAGGATCATTACTTATTGGAGGGAAGAGAGTGGAAGAGAGCCAGAAAAGTCTTCTAAGCAAAAAGCATTTTAATTAGCTCTCCAAGCCTCTGTGCCAAAGGAGAGCTTTCAAATCACATGCCACAGGCTGTTACTCTGAATTGTGCCGGACCATATTTCAGCCCTGTAACAGCTGAGGGTATAACTGAACTGAATCTGAGTTTCCTGAGCCTTCCTATTGCATTTTCTCTTTGGTAAGCAAAAAAGAAATAATTAGTGTGCAGATGTAAGACCAAGAGACCCTCTCACATCCCAGCTTCTGACTCTACTTCCCACTACCAAATCAGTCGATGTAAAATCATTGCAGTGGCCTTATGGTCAGATGTGGCACTTCGAGACACTGTTTAGGGGTTAGGAAGATGTTCGAAGAAGGTTGGACTGAATGATCCTAGAGGTCCTTTCCAACCTGAATGATTCTATGATTCTATCACTTTCCACTGCATTTAAAATTCTGGTCTGCTACAGAGTGAGAAATCACACCAGTGCTTCAGAAGTCCCCTGTTCCTCACTTCCCTGTAACAGCCATGGAGAGATCTTTTTAAAGATATTTTAGCCTGTGTTTTGTGTGAAGCAGGCACGAGAAGATGTTTGGCAACACTTTCCCCGAAGACAACAACCACCTACAAGAAGCTCAGAAGAAGTGAGGACCTGGCTTTCCCAGGTACATGGCCAGGGCAAACCTCTGCAGTGCTCTGATGTGGAGCCATTCCTGCATCCCCATCTCAGTCAGCAGTCCCTGACTGGAGGCACAGGAGGAGCAGGCACTCATTCAAATCATGGAACATGCTGTCTTGAAAACAAGCCGCCTTCCCTGAACTGAAGCATGAACCTGCCCTGGATAAGAGAGCCTTCCAGGAAATTTTGGCAGATTTCCATGCAAAAAGGGTGATTTTTTTGTGGGTATTATACTCTAAAACATAGAGAGCAAGAAGGGACCTACTCCAAAGAGCTGACAAGTGTCAAGAGGTGGTTCCTGACAGATGAGGGAGTGGGAAGAAACACAAAACAAAAAAGAGTGGGGAAATAGGTCATGCTGTTGCTATTTTTGTAAGGATACTATTGATTAATCAACAGACTCAAGCAGTGTTTAAACTAGGTATGTGCTCACCTTCCCTTGACTTGTTAGTGATGCTTCATTTAAAACAAAAATCCATTCTTGTATGAAACTCTCAAAGCCCTGAAAGCACGGCAAGCTGAAGCAAGTTCTCTGGGTTCCAACTCCTAGTTTGGGGGCAGGAAAGTTGGTGCAAACTATCAGTGCATTAGTGCATGAACCTCTCACTTTGTTAAACTCAGCACAACATTACTACAAATAGTTGGACAATGTGCAACTATTTGAATGGTACTTGCATAGAAAGTTCTAAAAATATTCCTCTGTCGTTTTATGCTCAGCTGCTGTTGAAATGAGGTAGTGCTGTAGGTGGCAGGGTACTTAACAAATATCCAACAGTTATATATTATTGTAAATGTGCCTTAAAATACACACTTCAATATTCAAATAATCAACATGGGCACATCAAAAGAACAGCCCCATGTTAAGTTGACAGCTAAGGGAGCCCATCCGCACTGGCAAAGTTGATGACAGGGGTACAGGGAGGCTCTCAGAAGCTTCTATGAAGTTGATATATGTTTCTGAGGTTTCTAAATATATTTAATTAAGACAGAGATGATAACATTGCCTTTTTCGTTAAACATTCTGGAAGCCCTATAAGTTCTGCTGATGGAAGGTGCTATGAAGGTGGCTGAGATTTGCTCTCATTAAAATCTCTCTCCTACAGACACCCCCTCAGTCTGGGGGTGCTGCTTCCAAAGCACCACAGGCCAGTCAGAGACCTGGGACCCATTCAATAACCAGGCACCCAGCAGCCCTTCCCTGGAGCAATGTGTTCACGGGTAGTTGCCTTTCAAAGTATCTTAATTACCAGGTCAGCCTGAGAGATGGTACCAAGCAAATCGCTGTGTATATAAAATATCTAGGAAAATCCTTTGTTTCTGCAGCAACTTTGAAAGAGGAAATGGAAAAAAAAATTATTAAGTCTTTCTTTCAAAGGGGAAGCCCTCTGCTAGCTCTCTGAAGCCCAGAGAAAATCAAAATGACTGGGAATGAAATGAATATGGATGGCTGGGTGCTGCGTTGCACTGATAAGAGCCTCTCCAGTTCTGCTGGCAGCGCCAGTCGTCCTTGATCTCAAGCTCCCCACATCTCTCCTGCTCTATGAGAGCCATCCACACAGCAAGGGGGAGTGTGAGGCGGAAGGAGAAGAGCCAGCAGCACCATCACAGGGGCTTTGGCTTTCAGAGCCCCCCCAGGCACTGCTCTTGTAGCTGGATGCAAACATGCAGTGGCTCTCACCCTTCTGTAGAGGCTTTCCCCCCGCCAGCCCCACAACCTGAAGGGAGGGAGGGGAGGCACAGAGCGCCAGGCAGAGCAAAGCGATGGTCTCAGCTGCAGATGCGATAGGCGTCTTCAGGCCCTACAGCATCTCTGTCACCTGGGGATGGAGACAGGCGGTCTGGAAGAGTCACTTGCTCTGCCCCTTCAGCTGCAGCAATCTCACTGTCCCAGAAAGTTAATCAACCAAATATTGTTCTTTTGTACTTAATCTACAACTGCTTATTTTGGCCAATTATCCTTATTTCCCACTCTCCCCTGCCTGACAGTGCTGGCAAACAGCCAGGACCCTCCCTGTTGGAGATGCAGCCCTGTGGCCAGCAAAGCCTTTCAGTCTCAGCATCACTCAGAGTTGTGCTTGGTGAGGCAAAGTGAGGTGACATGCCATGCTGTGCCGTGCTGTGCCACGGTGCCTGTCACCACCTACATCACCTGCTGAGGCAAGGAGCTGTGCTCTGAGCAGAGCAGGTCCCATAGGCACTGTGCTGCTTCTGGCTGGGGCTGCTGGGTGATTTGTTTCCCTTGAGCACTGTGCATAACCTTAGTTTTGCTTAGCTAAAGCAGCCAAACTCTCACAGACCCCTCTCATATCCCCCAGCACCCTAATACTCCCATTCAGGCCCTCTTTGTTTGAGATGAGGGCTGAGAAGTACCTGGTTAGATCCATGTTAGCATCAGAAGCAGCTCTGTGCTGCTACGTCCTTGGATCCCATTTTCCTGATCCATACTTCATGTCTCTCAGTCTGTTAGCAACAGATACATGGAGAGCAATCATTTCCAAATAATAAGCCCTTGACCTACAGCAGAAGTGCTCGTTAAGTGCATTACCTGGTGCTTTGGTTCTACTAAATTACATCCCATATTTATTCCCCAGTGGTCAGATACTCTCTGTGGTGAGAATGCCTCCAGCTTTTTTTCCTTGCTAAACTTCATTAGCACACACTGTTTGCAAAGTATGTTAGTACATGAAACAGGCTCCATCCTGGGATGCTTTTTGAGTAACCATCTCTTTAGCCTAATATTGTGCTATAAATATGCTGATTTCTCATCTTCATCAATTTTTTTGAAATTATTACCCAGTTTTCACATGAGTCCTTTCTTAACTATCATAACCAATAATCTGCCCTGGGGACATCATCAGCAAGCAATTTGCAGATGTCCAAGCCTGTTAAACCTGCCACACTTCTCTTGGTTTACAAATCAGCTACTGTGTTTGACTGACAGAAACGACAACCTCTTTAATGCCTCTTTTCCCCAGGTCCTTGGAGGCTTCAGTGCAATTCACTGATGAGTAGTTCACGGTAATAAACGTTGGTGCAAGCAATTAAAAGTACTTGGCTGGAAGTAGCTGCGATCATGTAAGGCAAGAAAAAGCCTATGTTTAGCCCATCCCTACCAAGTCATGGTCCCTTGGCCCAGTGGTGGTGTTGCCATCCTGCCTCATTCCTCCCATGGGCTGGTAATAAGCTGCTTTCTCTGTGTTCATCACACGAAAATGGTTCTGGTGTTATAAAAAGAGCTCTATGTTTAAGCTCATATTCAGAGCTGATGCAATTTAGCACCACTCCTTTTCCTGCCAGCATTCAGCATGTTTGCACAATATAAGGGAGTTTCTTTACAGACAGCGAAGTATTAAGATAGTGATGTTAGCCCAGTTGGGTGGTGCGCTCCAAAAGCGATGCCAAGTAATGAGTGGGAAGTTTGAAGCCCTCACCCTCAACTAGACCCTGAATGTTACATGGCATGGAAACTCAGGAGCATGGAAATGCTAAAATAATGTGCAAAAACAGTTCCTCTCCCAAAGCCTATACACCCCACCTGTGCACAGACACTGGCCTAAATTCTTTTTTCCTTCAAGTCCTCAGATGGTTATTCTTCACTAACATATCATATGACTTTCATATACTTTCCAGTTCAGCCAAGGACACTCTAGGTTAGAGCACATGTGAAGAAATACTAGCTTTTTATTGAGTATGTCTGATCCTCAGACTCAGACACCAGCTTAGACAGAGGTACTGCCAAGTGTCATTGTACCTTTTATGCAGCCTGTTCGTCTCCTTCAGTAGAAAACAAAAGACTGAAAGAACCCATACTGCTTCCGCATTGAGAAAATAATCCCCCAACCCTCCTGATACTTGTGAGTTGGTACTGGAATGGAAGGAAAGCAGTCCGAAGATGGTCATCTCAAACCTCAACTCAAGGTGGGAAAACTGTAGCTCTTCTGGTAATGACAAGGGCAGAAGTGGAGCCCCATTCCCTCAGTGCACGGCTTTCCTGGGCCAGCCAGGTACAGCTGTACAAGGCTTGGGCTTGGATGCTCTCCTTCTCATCCACCCTTAACACTCACAGCTTTCTTCACATTAGCTCTAGAAAGCATAAGGCCATAAAAATGGATGGCTTGTGGTCAGCTCAGCTGACATCCTGTGACTCCACAGCTGTTTGATCCAGCAAGAAGGGAACAGAGCACAACAGCTCCTTTCAGTAGCAGCTCCTGGGCATATATTTAAAAGCTATGATTTTCTGATACCTTGACCCACACCATGTGCCCCTGTCCCTTGCCATCTTAGCAGCTCTCCAAGAGTCCCTCTCCTATTTTTCCACATCCCTTTTCAACTGGAAGTCCCCAGACTGGATGTTTTACACCAGGAGCATTCAGGGGAGGAAAATAAATTCCCTTGATCTTCTGGCAAGGTTTTCATGGAAGCTTTTAGACATACTTAGCAAGTCAATTTAGGGAAACAAATTCCCCTGGCTTATTCAGGGAAGTGAAGTGCTGGAGCCTGAGTTATGGGCCAAGAGTTGGAGCTGACCTGTGAATGAGTCACAACCTAGCAGAATGTTTTGGTTTTTTCTATTGGCTTCATGTTCCAGAGG
>JAVSBS010017640.1:0-23723 GCA_033124195.1 Coracias cyanogaster | reverse complement strand
ACCTATGGCAGAACTGTCTGAAAGAAGCCTTCTGAGGGGATGTTGGTGAGTTCAGTGTTGGCCTCTGTGATCAGGCAACTAATGGCAGCATGAAATGATGATGGTTGAATCAGCACAACAGGAAGTCAACTCCATGCATTTGTGTTTTCTGAGGCCATTTGACCTGTCCAAAACCCATCCTTTGTATCTGAAATAGTGTGGCCAGCAGGACTGGGGAAGTAATTGTCCCCTTGTACTTGGCACGGGTGAGGCTGGACCTTGAATACCGGGTTCAGTTTTGGACCCCTCACTACAAGAAGGACATTGAGGTGTTGGATCATGTCCAAAGAAGGGTAGCAAAGCTGATGAAGGGTCTAGAGAACAAGTCTTATGAGGAGTGGCTGAAAGAACAGGGGTTCTTTGGAGAAAAGGATGTTCAGGGGAGACCTTACTGTTCTCCACAGTTCCCTGAAAGGAGGTTATAGTGAGGTGGGGGTCAGTTTCTTCTCCCAAGTTACAAGCAATATGAAATGGCCTCAGGTTGCACCAGAGGAGGTTTAGATTGGATCTTGGGAAAAATTTCTTCAGAGAAAGGGTTGTGAAGGGCTGTCCCAGGCTGCCCAGGGCAGTGGTGGAATCCCCATCCCTGGAGGGATTTAAATGACATGTAGATGTGGCACTTAGGGACATGGTTTAGCATGGACTTGGCTGTGCTGGGTTAACAGTTGGACTCAATGATCTAAAAGGTCTTTTCCAACCTAAAGGATCCTATGATTCTATGACTTGCCATCAGCTACAGGATCGGTACCACTGCCCTGGGCAAAGGAGAGGCTTTTAGGGAGCCAGTTTTATATGCCACCATGAATTGGTGCAGGAGGAGGCAGAGCAAGCACAGTGAGATTTGGGAAGGAATGTCAGGCTGGCAGCAGGGCGGTGGATCAGGAGGGCAGGGGAGCTGCCCGGGGGGAGCCACGGCCCCGGCGGGGGGACGCGGGGAGCGGCTCTCGCAAAAGGAGACGTTCGGCCCCATCAAGTGGCCGCTCAGCAAATTGCAGGGAAACGCAACTAAGTACGTTGTACCGGAGGGGTAAATATTTATGTGTTTCCTTTCCCCGTTGCCCTGCCACAATCCGAGTCACCAGCGCGATGCGCCTTTGCAAATAAAAAGGGTGCTGGCCGTTTTCAGCAGCACCGGCTTCAAGGGTTACACCTGCTGAAGGGAAAGCTTAGAAACGGTCCCTTTCTTTGCGACAGTGAGTATGGAAATACAAAAACTATTAATTTGGGTTTTTTTTTCTGAGTATCGATATTTATAATACTTGTTCTTCATTGAAAATAATGTCAGTTTTGTAAGGCTCGAGTATAATATGCACACAATTATTTAGTGCAGTGATTAGAAATGTAGCTAAGATTACAGTATGTGTCTGTGCCTCATGCATTGGTGTACAACTACCTTCTGTGCTGTGCAAGTGGGTTACAAATGATAGCTTTGAAAGGCAATGTGGTTGGTTTTATCTCCAGCCGAGGTTGCAAACCACCCCATTCCCTGAGCCTTACCCCAACACAACCCAGGCAGGGGCACAAGTACAACCTTGCAAATACAGTTTCCTGCCATAGGAGACTTAGTACAAAATGAATTTTGGGTAATTAGATCTATTACCCATCGCATGAGCTACAGGCTTAGAAACCTCAGGTGTGTGTTTCAGCACTCAAACATTGTTGCAGCAGTAAATGGGTAAGAAATCCATGTTACTAGGATTGAAGTGTTGTGCAGGGTTATGAATCCTAGGGCCGGTACTGAATCAACAAATAGCTGCATGCTTGATGTCCTGATTTCTAATGCTGCCTACACAGGTAGGGAACAGCACAGAAAGCTCTACAGTTAGGAAGTCCCTGCATCCCAGCTCAGCTCCATTTCAAGTACTCTCAAGAAATCTTCACAGGACAGAAAGTCATGAGAAAGTCTATGAGGCTCTTGCATAGGAGAAAAGTTTTCAGTGGCCCTTGCTGTGACTTGTAAGCTGTGTTCCCTCCTCCATATGCTGATCTGTTAGCAAAGAAATGGCTCCTTGATATTGCTAGAAGAGAACTGCCCAGCTGGGAAAGCAGCTCTGTCTCCAGCTAAAGATCCTCCGTTTAAACTCAACCAACCCGAGATCATTTGTGATTGCCATCAGCATACTCAAAATCTTCCCATCAGTTAGGTACTTTCCTCCTCAAGTACCCGTGAAGAGCTTTGAAAGCAATTCTGTGACTGAATCTGTTAATTATTTTCTCTCCTCCTCACCTTCTGTTATGTTCATAAGGAAATATCAATCTAAAATCTACTTCTTCCGTGCAAATAACCACAGACACTTAGAGAATAGATCCGCCCATTTGCATCTACCTCCGCATGAGGTATCCCACAACTAAAAGCCTGCACCTCTGTTACTGAAAACCAAAAATCTCACTTTTGTTGTGGATTGATCATGACAGCCTTGCTGCTTTTGGATTCAGAGCACAACTTTTCTGATGGATCACACACATGGAAAGCCACCACGCCAGCCACCCAGCTAGAAGCACACTTCCCGTTGCCGTGGCTCCAGCAGCATGTGCTGGCTGGCTCAGAGATTTAACAGAGGGCAGAGAGAGCAGGCCTGAAAGTGATGCAAGCTCCAGCAACCACCACTGAAATTCAATATAATTCCAATAATCTGCTGAAAGGTCACTGAATAGCGAGTAATTCAGCACGCAGCCGATAGCAAGATGATAGCGTTACTGGCACACAGCCGGCATGCTCTCACAGATAACTTGCTAAGTAAGTGAGGCCATTTTCCCTGAAAAACAAAGCTCAGGCTAGAAACACAGCCTTCTCACTGGGAGCTGGGATTTTCCGTTTAATTTTGTGTTAGAGGATTTCTGATGCCCCCAAGGCACCCAGCTAGATCCTGGAAAGAGAAAACAAGTGGATGCATACGCCTAACTGCTGTGCCAGTAAGTTACCATGCATCGGAAACAGCAGCCAAAAACCAACAGCATCGCCGGGTAAAGCGCTTGTCTGGAGGGAGAAAGCAGGACCCTCTTTTCAGGGTGCATTTGGATCAAGAGGGAAGGTGCTTGGAGGGTGCTGTGCCTGGGTGTCTGCTTTGTGCTGCCACAACGCCTGCCTGCGGCCGGCAGCTCTGCAAAGAGCCCCTGGCTGCTCCTGCACCGTGGCTCTAGCAGGTGCCTGATGCTCATGCCATACCCACCCAGTCAGGGGGTCTTCGGGTGATCTGAGCTGTCCCCCAGTGTTCTCACTGCTGGAGAGCCTGATGCTGGCACTGGCACCTCCTGAGAAGCAGCAATGGACTCTTGCAGTACCCGGGGTGATACATCCTCCAGCGCAGGGGAAAGCGGTTGCTCTCCAGCCAAACTGCCCCTGGAGTCAAATTCTTGGCCAGCATGAAGGACCTTCATTCCTGAGGTCAGATTTTGAACAAGGACCCAGCTCAGTCTTGGAAAACAGCTGAGTTTTGTGTTGAGGCAGGAGAAAATATGCAACTGCTGCTTTGCTCTAACAAACTCACTCTTCTTTACATTCCCAAGGATCTCAGACAAAACCTCTGATCTACTGTAATAAATAGAGCATGAAAATTAGGTTTGGGCTTCAATTTTATCCATGACGTTAGCTCTGCCTTCCTTTTTTTTCTCCTGCAGGGTGAAGTCCTAATGAAAAAGACAAAAGTCAATGTTAATAATCTGGGTGTTATTTTTCCCTTTCTTTCAAACCTGGGTAAGGTGGAATTCAGCAAGAACAGATTTACAGTTCAGAGCTTTCTCACAAGCCCTCATTGTGCTGCTGGCTAAGTCACAGCAACATTGGCATCTCCTAACTGCAAGATCTTCCCATTCCCCAGTGCCAGAAAGGATCTGCCTACCTCCCAACTTCTCACCTCCTCCTGCAGAGAAACTGCTGATAAAAAAGTAAAAATTAAATAATAATAATTAAAAAATCCATTTATCAACTTCTTTCCTACCAAAAAGCCCCATTTTCTCAAAGTGGAAGTGTTGCATGGGAATTATCCACTCCTGCTGGTTTTTACAAGGTTTTTGAGGCCTGGGAGAGCACTGACATTAGAGGCACCTGGTTTGGGTCACACATCCAGGACACATCTCCTGCCCCTTCCACATCTCCACCAGGCAAGGCTTCTTATAGTCTTATATCCAGGCCAATATCTACCCTGGACATCTAGAGTGGGAGGCAGTTTGTTAGAGAGCTCCTGGCTTTGGGACATGCGGGGAGCATCCTCAAACATACTCAACTACTCAGAAGCAAAGTTGGGATAAAGTTGTGCTCAGGCTTGTCCAAAGCTGTAAAAAGCCTGATGGACTCATCTCGCTGCATGTTTTGCTGTACTCGCTCATCAAAAGCAAAGCATGGCAGAGAGGAGTCTCACTCTTGAAAGGGACTGGCAGTGAGCGTGGGTGGAAACATAGTTGTGGCTCTGATCAGGTTATCAATCATCCCTTTGCGACGTGGCTGTTGGTACAACTCAAGTTGCTGCTTGACTGAGCATCCTGCCGTTGCCAGAAAACCACATGGCCCAAGCAGCTGCTGAGCAGTCAGCCAAGCAAATGCCAGGGACGATGAGGGGAGAAGCAAAGCCTTCAGCCACTTTTCCTGATTAAGAGAATAATTAAATTTAAATATGATGATAGGCTTGGTTATTATCCCCAGTTTAACTGACCAGGGGGGTTTGTTTGGGTTGGACAGCTGCTGAATTCAACCCCAGCAGGAAGCTACCCCAAACTCTGCTGAGGCAGAGGATGGTTTCCTGAAGTGCGAAGTGCTGTGTGACTGTGCAAACCCAGACAAGGTCTTGGCTTTGCAAAGTGATTTTTTTGTAGAGATCAGAGTCATCTTCTAATTCAGGAGGTGAGAATTAATGGCATTATTTAAATAATAAAGCATGGTGGTGAATTAATAGTGCCTGGAGAGTAAAACACAAGTCCCTCTTTGATGCTCATCTAGAGAAAGAAGGATTACTTTCCAGAAATTCATAAGCAGCAGTTCCCTTGCATCGCAAAAGTCTCCTGTTGCTCTGATAATATTTTCCAGAGGATTATTTTGGAGCAACTTGCAGGATCAAGGCCTCTGTGTGACAGCACGGTCCATTTGCTGGCTACAGTCCTATTAGTGCTCCTTTCAGCTCTGCTTTCTGTGGGAAACCTTGCCAGTTGCTAATGCTACTGACCTCCTGAAAGGCTTTGAGTTCCAGCAATGGCCAAAGATATGTAAGAAAAAGATGTTATTGCAATTAGCCAGAGTCGTTAAGCACATTCTGGCAGGTAATGAGTACATGACATATGTCTGTACAATAATTCAGCAGCTTAAGAGTGTTGTAAAAGAGTTTGTGTTTTCTAAGTGCCTTAGGTTCTAAAGAAGGGAATGAGGCCACAGCTGCTTCTCACAGAGAAGCCACGTGAGGGTGAGGTTGAGATATGCTAAGGCTGTGGGAAAGGACAGACCTAGCCTAGCATCGCTCTTCATTCCCATCATTTAACACCCTTTACATTCAGACCATCCAAGTGAAAGCTGTGCTATGGTGAGCTTCTGTCCTGGAGATAACCTTTAGGTGATGAAATCAGCCACCCTGAGGGAGCTGGGAAGCCACTATAGGAGGGTGGCAGAGGACCCATGTCCTGGGCATGCTGATGTAGCCATGCTCAGCCACCACAACAAGCCAGGTCTCCATGTGGGCTCTTAAAAGTTCCAGGATTGAACTGTGACATGAAGTGTCCTCAGCTCCTGCTGCCAGCACAAAAGTCCTTGCTGGCTTCTCCTGCATGGCATAGTGCTTCTCCTGTCAGCAGCAGGAAATCCTCCTCTCTTTAGCTGTTCTGTCCGGGTTGATCTGAACAGTAAACGTACAGCTCAAGTGTGAATCAACATCATGATTCATCCTTCGTGCAATGTATCCTTTCACTGTGATTAAACAGCTATTCTGTAAGACATGAACTTCACTTAAGACTACATGGTTTATTTGGGTTTGGGAATATAGATGCGGTCCTGTTCAAACTGCCATGCCCGGGAGCCAATGACAGAATATAAAAATAGCTTATGCTGTCAGCATGGCTTTTTCTTATTTGTATTCTGAGTATCATCACTTTGGCAGGCACAGGAAGCTCTTCTTGTTTGCATTTTATTTTGCCTGCAGAAAATTTACAGTTCAAATGACTTCTCTATGCTTCATCAGACTAATCGGATGACAAATTGCTTGAGCTACAGAGAAGAGACCTCCAACAACAGAAAATTGTAAAGGAAGAAAAAATTAAATGCCTGCTTTTGGTAGGAGCAAAGATTTTGCTTCATACCAATCTCCGTTTTCATTTTTTCCTCCTATGTTGGTGCAAAGCTTTGTGAAATGGAAATCAGATTATTTAATCTGATTACAGGGATCTACAGGCTTGACATCATCATTTTCTTTGTGACACAAAGACTCGGAAATGCTTCCCTTCCTTAACCGAAAGAAACAGCTACATACGCTATTTATGCTGCGCTTCTTACTTCCACTGAAGCCTCACAAAGCATCCAGAGAGAGGCTTATTTTATCCTCATCTTATTTATTATTTTTGATGTCTTGCTGCTGCCCAGAAAGAGCAGTTTAACACATAACCAAAGATTTGTCCCTTTTTCAGAAGGGAATAGGGAGATGGGATGGGTTTCCTCTTCCTTGTTGTGCTGGCTGACCTTGCCTGGAGTGACTCAGAGCAAAAGCAATGAAGATACATTGCCCTAGTTTTTAATAAGAGCCTTAACACAGACTAAATGTCAGGTTTTGAGCTTTGAACTCCCCTTGAAAATAAGTTTGTTCTTAAATTTCTCCGGAGTGCTGATTTCCGTGCAAGGACTCTCTTCTGGGCTGGCATTCATTTCACAGGCAGAACTGTGGCACCATCTTCTGGATGACTCTTTAGACAATAAAAAATAACCCACCTAAAGAGAAGACGTTTCTTTATCATCCCTAACAATGAGAACAGCTTGAATATTCAT
This sequence comes from Coracias cyanogaster, assembly GCA_033124195.1. NCBI lineage: Eukaryota > Metazoa > Chordata > Aves > Coraciiformes > Coraciidae > Coracias > Coracias cyanogaster. The sequence goes on along the minus strand of JAVSBS010017640.1, from coordinate 16,729 downwards.
TGACTGTGCAATCCTGATTACAGCAGACTTTAAATCAGTTAATTATGCCATCCATTTTGGAAACACTAAGAGCTAGTCAAACTCTTGATTGCTGAATATTGTTGCGAAGGAATACAGATTTTGCTTCTGAAATGATATTTCTACCTACAGAGCGGTAACAAGTGCCCCATATATTAAACACAGGGGCATAACTCTCCCTGGAGTAAGGTTACAATCTCAGGTTATTCTGTAATGAAACAGGGGTGAGTTATTCTGCCTCAGACTGTTACTCATGGGAAGTCTGCATTTTGTAAGAGGAAAATTGAAGGAAGATGTGCAAAAGAAGCCTTGAAAAGCAGCCTCGGAATGCCTGCAAATGTAATGCACAGTTCAAGCTACCTGCTACAGACTAACACAGGACAAAGGAATTAGAAAAGTTTACAGATTTCTTATAATCACAGCTTTCCTGAACACAGCTTTTAGACCAGTAATTACAGTTAAAGCCCTAAGGCGTACAACTACCTAAGGATAGCAGGCAGCTTTCTGACACTAGGGAGTTTTAGGTAGAAGATGCTGATGCACAGCAGCTCTGCTGCCCCTCTGCTGCCAGGTCTGTGCATCCTCCCAGTGCAAGTAATTTTCAGAAAGCACTTTTTACTCATGTACTTGTGTTATTTTCAGGTGTTTTATTTGGTGGTGATCACTGAAAACTCTATAACAGGTGAGGTTACCGGTTGTATTCCAGTTATTGACTGTGGGCCATTCATCAAGGTAATTTTTTCTCTGTTTCTTATGACACTGATGTCTTTTTTGATTCTTTGTAACTAAAATAAAAAGCCCATTGGATCATGTTTTGGAGATATAAGACTGAAGGCTGCAAAGGCTTATAACCTCTGCTGACTTTTCCTCTGCCAGTTACCCATTGAGAAAGATGAAGTAGATGGGCTGCAGCTTTCCCACCTTCTGCTCCCACCAAGTACCGCATCCCAGAGCCCCCACTGCACCCTCTTGGAAACCCATAGCACCAGGTATTGTATAAATCTTGAGTGAAAGGCAAACCAAAATACCCAAATCATACTTGGGAATGGCACTTGATAAATCCTCTGCAGCCTCAGACAGCAGGAGGTGGCCAGCAGAGCTCCCTGCCCCTTCTGCCTTGGGTGAGAATCGATGCTGCTTTTCCTTGCAATGCAAAGGTTTCAGAGTTTATTAACTTGCACAATCAATTCTCATTCTTAAATCCAGATACAACGGCTGATGCCTTCATTAGCCCATCTAAAAGATCCTTTTTCTCTGTGCTTGAAACCATGCTCTGTGCACTGTAACGCACAGACAACATAGGTAACTCCCATCTAGATGAAGCCTGAGAGCCTTAACTCTGTGTGGTATTGTGCTCTGCATTTCGATAGCTTCTGTATGGTACATGTGATCACTGTAATCATGCAATTTGTCTTGGATAAGTGATAACTGGGTTGTTTTTCATTGTTCTGTATCATGATATGTGAAATCATTCTGAAGGACCACCATGACTGGCGTAGCCTGACATTTATGCTGTGTGACTGAGCTGCTTATTCATGTATGGAGACCTGCTATGGTTCCCAGAACCAGCAGCATATTATCACATCAGATAAGATTTCTGGGGGTCATACTGCTATATTTATAAGCACAAGAGACAACCTAGGTTGTCTCCTTCAGTGACAGCTTGAAGATGCAGTATCTTCCTTAAAATAATGCAGGGGATCAGAGATCCAACCCTGTTCCCAGGAAATTAATAGGACTTGTATCACCACCACAGAATCACAGAATAATTCTGGTTGGAAAAGACCTTCAAGATCATTGAGTCCAACCACTAACCTAACTCTACTACATCCACCACTGAACCCTATCCCTGTCCCCACATCTTCATGTCATTTAAATGTCACCAGGGATAGCGATTCCACCACCACCCTGGACAGCCTAGTTCAGTGCCTGACAACCCTTACACCATGTGTCTGAGGGTGTTGTCAGGTTTGGTGCCATTACTGCTTCCCTGGAGAGCCTATTCCAGTGCTCCTGCACCCTCTGGGTGAAGAACTTCCTCTTAATGTCCAACCTAAACTTCCCCTGACACATCTTCTTACCATTCCCTCGGGTCCTATCATTGGTCACCAGAGAGAAGAGATCAGTGCCTACTCCTCCCCTCTCTCTAGTGAGGTAGCAGTAATTTCTGCTGCCAGCATTTCTGGGGTTATTTTTACCCATTCTAGATGCAGGCATGCAGCCATTCTTGTGGCATGCACTACTCCATCCCTGCCAAAATCAGCAGCTACCACTGCCCTGCTCACCCTGGTATGACAAGCAGGACACTGGCCACCCAGCACCAACTGCATACCCTTGCTCATGCTGCAGAAGTCAGCTCCTGGAACCTCTCTGAGGTCCCCGAGGGTCACTGTGTGCTACTTACCCTGAACCACTCTTAATCCCATCAGCAGCAGTTTTTTCACTCAGGTGTCCAGTTGAAAGCACTGGGAATGTTGACTTGCATGCTGGGTTACAGAAAAATATTATGGCTAGGCATTAAACTCCTGCTGTGAAATATGACATATGCCAGAAAAGATTATCAGATATTCCTTCTCCTTTCTTTTTGAGGTCAAGGTACAGCAGGGACTGGAGGAACATGGGCAAAGCTTGCCTCTCTCAGCTGGCACACTAAGTATAAACTTTGAGGGAAAAGCCATTGCTTAGACCTCTGTTCTCTCTCCTCTGAATTAAACTCTAGGTATATAGCAGAGCACAGACCTCTGCCCCATTTCTCCCTGCTCAAAATTAAACTCAAGCTATGTGATGGAGCACAGATGTTTGCTCCCTTTGTCTCTCCTCCAGATTAAAGTCTAACTGCACCAAAGAGAGCTTTTCGTTCTGTAGCTATAAAATGTATTAAGGAAAGCATATGCATAGTATGATTAGGGAGTCTATACAATGAGAAATGATGTGTACTTTAGCCACTTATTATCCCTGGTGTTATTTTGATGTCTTTCTATATCCGAAACTGAAGCAAAAAGGAAGTTCATTTAACATACGAGTGCTTTGCTCTTCAAAGCCTCCAAAGAATACAGGTCCAGATGCTACACTGTTGATTAGAGCAGGACCAAGAGTGTGCAAATGACATGCAAATATATTTGCAATCTCTAGATCTTGATAATAACTAGTCATGTTTGGATCACCTTGCCTCTTTTGCTTTTCTCACAGTAATGTGCGTGACAGGGTCTGACTGCACAGATGTTTAGGAAGAAGCTTTTATCTCTGCAAATTCAAGGGCTCCTTCATGAGCGAGTGTAGTCTGGTCTGTGCCAGAAGTTCTTACAGAACCATCTTTTCTCCCTCAGCAACTAAAAAATTACCTATGGCAAATGCAACAGAAGAAAATAAAATACCAAATCCACTAAACATCCAGTATGCACTTGGTTTTCTTGGCAAAGCTTTCAAACAAAGCATTTTTGTTCTCCATTCCTGCAGCTCCTACCACGTGACCAAGACTGTAAGTTAGTCCCCAATACAAGTAATAAATCCTGTCTCTGTTTCACTCAGTTAAACATAGCCAGCTTTGAAACTTCTGGCTTTCCAACTTCAAAAAGGTTTTCCTTTATTCAGGAAGAAAAGTTGAATTGCCTGGATAGTGGCTTTGGGCAGTATGAGGCTTGTTTGCTCACATCCTATTGGAGAGGCAGAGTGGTGCTCCTGGAAGGAGCCTGGGACCTCAGGGTGGTTTGCTGTTGTTGGAGGGTCTGTTCAACAGGAGAAAATAGTTTTGTGTGTGGCTAGACTGTGGCCAGCACCAGAGCTAGGGATGGTGGATGGAATGCAATGATCACGTTTCACCAAGATACTAAAAGGGGCTGTTTTGCATGGTCCTGTGCTGACGTCTCATGATTTAATCACAAGCCATGCAATGCTTAGGAATTTTCCTAGAGTTGTGGCAGCTTGAGGAAAAAATTTAGGCTTTTGCTTGATGGAAGAAAATATTTAACTCCTCAAGATTGTAAAAAATGATCGATATTTTGTTGTATCCCATGTATCCTATGTTTGACTGTGAAGAATCCTAACTTTATTTTAGCAAAACATGTTTTAAGGTGCCAGGTCTGTGGTTTTGAATTATGAAACTGAGCTGCCAAAAAATAAGGTAGACAAGAAATCATATCAAGCTCTCCTGGATCCTCACACTGAAGCTAACACAAGTACAAAGCCCAACAAAAGCTGAGAAAGGTGCAGACAGTCATACCCACACTGTGCAGGAGACAGCAGCGGCTGCAGAAAGTGACATCTGGTCTGGGATAATCTGCCTTCCCCTACAGTGGCTTTGTGCGAGGGAAACACCACTGATCTCGGAGGACTTGTTCCAGATTTAGCTCTATGCAGGATCAGAACAAGACGGGCTGCAGCTGCTCCGGGCTGCTGGCCCTGAAGCACCGAGCAGCCTCAGGCTGGTGCTGCAGCATCCTTGGGGCCAGCGGTCCCCCAAGAGACCCCAGGAGGCTCCGGGTATGTGGAGTGGGGCAACTGAATGGCTTCAGTGTGTTACACTGCATTGGAATGGATATGGCCAGGAAGGGATGTTCTATTGGTTAAAGGAACCATCCCCAGGTGGATATTTGGCTCAGTCCAACTTCTCGACATACATCCCAGCCCTGCAGCAGCAAATCACGTTGGAAATGGCCTGTGGGATGGGTGGTGAGTTCAGTGCCTGGTGCAGTGCTCAATCTCAAACCAGGGGTTTGAAGATCATCCTCTCTGGAGCTCACATCACTGATTTAAAGCGTTTGGGTGACAGCTTTCTCTTCCAGATCCGTTCATCAGTATCTGGATGCTGGTCTTTTTGTTTGCACTTTTCCATCCCAAACCCACTAAGAATTCCAAAAGCAGAGGTGGAAAAAAGCCCTTCCTCTGCCCTGCAGGGAATGGCCATGCAGCAGAAACATGGAGGTGATAACTAGTCTGTGTTATCTGGCGTGTCAGGGCAGTACAATGGCAACGGAGAGGAAGTTCAACTAAAAACATTCACCGTGACAAATAGCACAACAAAAAAACCAAAAAGAAATGAATATTTATAAAATATTTAGACTTCCCTGATTTTCACTTTGAACATTACTTTTTTTTTTTTTGCAAGCTCAGATTAACATGTAAATATGCATATAATCAGGCCATTATTTTCTAAAATTATTCCTGTCATCACAGAACACAAACAGATTTTTGGTTTTGATGCATTTTAGGTACGGAGTCTGAGTCTTACTCAGGCTGCATTCTTTAGGCTGTGCCAGCAAATTACGCTTATTTTTAAGCTCTTTTTACTTTACCAAAAAGGTGTAAAAAGGCTTTTGTACAAATGAGGGTTGGGAATGAACTTAGTTCATTCATAAAGGTTGTACTGTGAAATGGAATGATGCTTCATCTGAATTATGAAGAACAGAAAATACAGCTCAAATATTGGAGAAATGACAATAAAATACAAAACTCATGATCTTTAACATGTATTGCTGAAATTTATCGCTTATCAATAGTCCTCAATTTATGTTTTTCCCCCGACGTAAATGTTTTGCTTTTATTTTAAAAATCGTCATTGATTTCTTTATAATGAGCTGAGTTGCCCTGAAAGAATTAGATGAAAGACACTAAACAATCCCAAATCCCTCTGCTTTCATGTTTGCACTGAGCAGCACAGAGCAGATTTTGCACTAGATGTCCTGCTTGAGAGCCGTTAAAATCTTCCTAAGAATCCATTTCCTCCTGTTGTTATATGCACATAATTTCATTACTGGTAAGGTTTGTACCTAAAAAAAAAAAAAAAGAAGAAGAAGAAAAACCTTTAAAAACACAAATAATTGTGTTCTATTTTTATCCATTAAATGACTTGTTTTCTTCATTTTGTGGTGTTGGTGGTTTGTGGCAATAGAGATTTTACTGTGAAACAAAGCAAGCTGCCCCCTGTTTTCACATCAAAGGAAAGGATTGTGTTATGAAATATTTTTTGAAAAACATTTTGATTGCCTGACCTGTATCTTTTTTAATTAATCCAATTATTTAAATTGATAGAGTGTTTAATTTGGCACTGTAAAGATACAGCCTTGCTTTTAAATCAGTAAGTCCCAATAAGGCATTTAATATCATCCTTTTTACATCATTTACCATGATTATTACTTCTGAAACGTAGCGGCTCCTGTGGGTCCTGGGCCTGCAGGAGCATTCCTCAGGTTTTATGCATATTTCACTTTTTCCCCTCATTTCACTTGTGATAGAGACAAAAGGAGCCCAGCCACATCAGTCACTGCTCTCCTGAATCTGAGCCCCTGCTGTCCCCAAGGCAGTGGCAGGACTTGGAAACAGCACTCTGGGTGCAATGCTCCTCTTTCCTCATGGACCTATTTGGATTTCAGATTTGCAGGTATTCTGTGTTAGACTCAGGAAGAGAGGAAGGAGACTGTCTCAGGGAGTCTCACATGCCTCTTATTTATAGAGCATCCAAACCCAGATTATTAAATATTGCTGAGACACAAGCCTGGGCAAAACAGATTTTGGGATATACTTCTCTCCATCACACCAGGAAAAGCTGTTGTCAAAACACAATTGAGCTCTCAGTCTAAACACTACCAGCGCTGTCAGATCCCTCCTCAGAGGGAAGCTATGAAACAGTCTTTGGTTCAGTAGATGATCTTAACATCCTTCCAGAGCAGTCCTCTGTCAGGAACCAATTCAGCCAAACCCAGTTTCAGGTTTGAACCAAAACCTCAGCAGTAAACTCCCACCCCACAACCCCTGTTTCCCAAGGGTCACTCTTGCATTGGTGGGACCTGCCAGAACGCCAGAAGAAAAGGAGCAGAGAAGAACCACATGGCAAGTTCTTGAGCTAGAAGTACCAAAATTTGACCACTGAATCCTTGATTTGCCTATTTTTTTGAAGATTGATGGCTCCCATGCCATGGTACCTCTCCAGGGAGGTGCAGGGATGCACCTACACAGCCAAGGATTGCTTTCGAGCCTCTTGACCAAGGGGCAAGCAGTAGGTGTGTGGGAACTGCTGTTCCCGGCCAGAGAGACTGACCTTGAGACTTGAGTCTTCAGTGAGTTTGCATGCTCAGGACGCTTGGATAGGAATAATGCTCCCTTGCAGGTCTTGTTTCGCTCAGATAGGCAGTTAAACTCTTTCACTCTCCCCTCTACCCCTTTCCCTGTGATTACACCTTTCTCATTCCTGAGTGACTATAACATCACATAACATCCTAAACTGTACAGGGTACAAACACTCCCTTCTGCCCACTAAAAATACCACCCTGGAGAGGGTCCATAACTGTGTCTGCATTTTTGTTGCCATATCACACCACTGGCTCATAGCTGCCCTCTGATGCATGTATAGCCAGACCCTGTCCTTCTAGTTACGCTTGCTGAGCTCCCTGCTTAAGGCCAGAACTTCTGGGTTTGGTCATTTGGTCACACATGTGTCCCCTATAGCTTGCAATCCTATGGGGACACAGTGCCAATGTTCCTTGTAAGTGCTACTAAGCTATATGTGTGAATATATATGTATACACACACACGCTGGGCTTCTCTAGAGATTTCTATCTTCACCAGGAAGTTCTGGTGTATAGAGGTCATTGAAATAAATTATATGGCCTTCATAAAGGTCAGGATGCTCTAGAAGGTGCTTCTGCCAAGGCAGATTTGGAGAAAAGCAGTGCAATGTCACTACACCGCCTTTTGTTGACAATGACCTGGGGGAAAGGAACCTTCTTTATTTTCTTCTCCAGCCTCCCATTCTTCCTCAGGCCTACCAAATGCTCTCAGACAGCCTGAGCTTATCATTTCTCCCAGATAAGTTATTTCAGAGACTCAAGCCTTTGTTTTCCGTCTCCCAGGCTGATTCTGTGAGAGCTGCCATAGCCCCCAGCTTCTTATGCACCTGAAGAGATGTCCGTGCAGGACTTCAAATGTTTCTGAAAACTGCAGCAGGAAATATAGCCAAAAGCCAAAATTTGAGGAAGGGAAACAAAAGGTGATAAAGTTAAAAAACAGAAAGAAAGAAGATGCTGCAGAATTCCCTTCTGCTACTCTAGTTTTTGGTTTTGTTTTATTTTTAAGGTCTCAAAACTCAAGATTTTTCTCATTTCTAAAAAAAAAAAAACCAAACCAAACAACTCCGCAGATCTAGGCAGCCTTTGGAATACTTCAGTACATAATCCACTGCTTCTCCATGCAAACCCTCTCTCATCTACCCCCCCCAAAACAGCCAGCAGTACCCCTCAGGTACCCCTTACCATAAGTAGCCTTCCTCAGCCCTAGGTAATTGACTTAATGATGCCTCTGGGAGGAGCTAAATCAATATAATCCTTCCTCCCACAAAGGCCTTTCTATTTTCTGCTCAACTGCAGCTATGTGGGATTTTTGTGCTGGGCTGTGTCTGCTTTTCTTTTTAATTGCTATTTTGGTTATATTTGTGTTTTTTAATTCCTTCATATTTTTTTTTCCAGCCTACTTTTCCATTTCAGTTTTCATGCTGTTTCTTGTATTTGGTAACACCCTTTCACCACGGTTTTTGTGTTAGTGGTCTCTACCTCCTCTCTGTCCTTGTAGGGTCTCCTGGTGTTTCTTTTTCCAGCAAAGAAGCAGGGTTTAAGTTCTTCAAAACAAAAGATGGTCACTTTCTTGGCAGCTTCAGGGTCTTGTGGGTGTTTGGACAATTCTAAAAGGGTATTTCTAACCAAATGGGAGGGCTAATTTATCCTCATGAAAGCTGGGAGGTGTTTGGTAAGCAGAGATAATACACTGGCTGGTCCTCTGTGCTTTACAGTGCCTACGTAATAACTTCAGGCGCATTAACTAGATTCTCTCAGAAACAAATTGAGAAGAGGGGTTTTCCTGTTTCACACTGTCTGTGAGACAGAGGAGATCCTGGTCAGGGTTTGACTTGTGAGGATTGTATCCAGGCTCTGCTCCACTGTCATGGGTACCTGTGAAGCTGTACAGCCAGCTTCACCTGTGAGTATCTGAGTCCTTGGTTGAAATGAGGAGGCAGCAGAGTCTGGAAGCCCTGGGTAGGGAGGGGGGACTCTAGTGCTGCCCATCACAGTCGGGAGAGCTGGAGGAGCTGCATCCTCCATGTGAGTGCCTTGCAAGACACAGCTGGAAAGGAAAAGGAAAAATAAACTCAACAAGCTGTTGGAATGGTCAGGAAAGGTTGCTCTCTCCCTCTGTTTCTCCTTTTTTTTTTTTTTTTTTTTTTTTAATTTTAATCCTCTCACCAAACCTCAAAAAAAAACCTTGAATTTTTTTACTAGCTTCAATTTGATGAAACACAAATTTAAACCCCACAAACATAAAAACAGTCTTGGGCGGAGGAAATGGATTTCAGTGTTCTCAGCAGTGCTATAAATAGTATGTCAGCAACCAGCATAGCTGTTGCAACGGCTTTAGCTAGATTGCAGATCTGAAGGAAATTCAGATAAAGTTTGGCTTGAGAAAGGGATGTTATGTTAATTGTTATGAAAAGGAATGTCTCCAATCTTTTTTTTATTATCTATTGTTTTAAACAGCTTTCTTTGTGACAAGTAATACACATTCTGTTTTGAGGTGCTACTGATAATCTGACTTCAGCACATGCTGGCAAACTATTCATATTGTTAAACAAAATTTCCCACTAAATCCAGGAAAGTTCCTTATTAAAACCTGAAGGTTTACAGCACTGTTTCTTGCTCAACCCCAAAGCTTGAGAAAGCAGTTGGGAAAACTGTAGTCAGTGCGAGGAAAGCAAAGATAATGTGTGAATTGCCTGCAAGGAGAGCAAGAGTGGGGGCTGATCAGGGATGCTATAGGCAGTCTCTTCTTCAGACCTGCAGGTTCTTGCTTTCCCATAATTTATACTTGGCTAGTCCATTTTCTGTTTCTGACCCCAGAAAGCAGGATGTAGAGAGCTGCTTGTTTCCTGAAAGTTCCTTGAAATCCTGTTGCAGATTAAAGGAACAAGGGCCATGCTTAACTCTTCTACCCACCCATCAAGTGCTAATTAGATGCCTTTTACAAGAACATCCCCCTGGGTCACTGTGGTTAATGCCTAGCATGGCCAGGCTTTCACCAATGAAAGCCGCAGAGTATTTTGATCTTAGCTGGAGTGTCCCATCTCTGCTGTGACCTTGCCAGGGCAGCTTTGCCTCTCAGCCTGGCCTCATCTGCAGCCCTGTGCTTGGGGCACCCTCTGGAATGGATTATGTGAGCTTTCTCTGGCTGGAGAAGAGACTGAATTTTCCTGCCATGCTTTTTGTGAGAGCTCAGACCAGGAGGCAGCAGAATAAAAGGCAATAGTAGTTTAAGGAGAAGGAGCTGTTGTTGCTGTCTAGCGATGGGGCACCAGCTTCAGGCTGTGGGTGTACATGGAGTTACATGGGTATGCCTTAGACAGTGATGGTGTCTGGGATGGTTCCTATGCTTTGTATTTTTATTAGCTATCTTACAGAGCCAGCTGTTAAAAAAAAAAAAAGCCTTCCAGCTTGCAGGCCTGTGCTGGTGTGAATTTGGGAATTTTGGTGAGTTTGGTTTTTCCACGTTGTGTTTTGAGAGATTTGCAGCTATTGTGCTGCTGAATTGCAGACTGAAGGAGACAAACAGATGTTTCCCTAGCAAGGAAAGGACAGGGGAAGTACCTCTTGAGATACAGAGATGTGGACACAGTATGCCGGCCTCATCCCTTTCTGAAGACGTAAGTGGTGTGCATGTCCTTTATAACAGCATTGAGGTGCAAAGTTTAGGGTTGTGGTATTTCTCCCTCCACCCTGGAGCTGGCAAGGTGAATCCTTCTCAACTTTGGCCCACCTTGACCCTCTCATCTCTTACCCTGAAGAGAGCTTTTCTCATGCAAAACAGCAGCAAGGTGGGTTTAGAGTTTTGCTACCTCTCTGGTGTCTTAAACAGGCATTGGGCCAGGGCACAACATGTACGTGCAGATGTGTCCCTCATGGGGCTGGGACAGCTGAGGCCATCATCTCCATGTAGGATGTGGTGCAAGCACCTTCCTCTGTGGTTACTCTAAAGCAGCTCTGGTTTCTGCAGCTGTACCTTGGAGCTGGTGCACTGGCATTTTCCCACTTCCTTAAAGAAAAAAAATCTAGCATTGAAACATTTGCTTTGGTAAAGGATGAAATGGAAAAGTAGGTCGGATTTGAAGGATCCCAGCCCTGACAGCATCCCTTTTAGAGCTCCAGACCCAGGTTTTTGGAGAGAGACAGAATATGACTGCAGCAGTGCTTCTCACGCTCATTTGTGCTCTTTGTGTTCCTATGTACAAAATCACCCTCAAACACCCAGGATAAATTACATCCTCATACGTTTAAGGGAAGGATTTTGTTGCCAGCAAAATATTTATGAAACGAAGCTACCTCTGTTCAGCTGCTTTGAAACTTAACTGGGTTTTACCAGGAAGCAAGCTTATTTTTGCTTTTAAATAGTCGAAGCTAAATTAGCTGGAACCTAATTACAGAATGCTTTTGATTAAAGCCAGACAATGCGCTCTGGAAGCTAGGATCAAAAACGACAAGACTTGATGTCAGTGAAGGATTAAGGAGGAAAAGAGAAATGACTGATTAATTTTTAAAATGAAATCAGGATCACTCTTTGTACATGGAACAAAGGTTGCAACGAAGTCAGGCAAACCTTTTGGACTCAGGGAAACTTGGGTTTCAATAATATGACATTTCATTTCACAGGCATGTAACTGAAATGCAAAAAGAAACCCTGAAGATTATTTCTGCAGCTATTCTTAAAGATTGGGAGAGAAATAATTTTAAGTTTTGTGTGAGATCTAGATATCTTATTAAGATAGTTTGACTTGTAGACATGGTAATTTCTGGTCAACATCAGCTGTACAGCCAAACAGCTGGCTGCTTGCCTTAATCACTGAACCTTTAGCAACTGCTCCATAATTATTTTCATACCATACTCCGCAAATAACCCTGCTTAAAGAGATTGTGCATGTTGCTAGAAAAACAAATGCTGATTCAGCAGAGCTCCTTTTAAAAATACTTTTGTACCTTTAGCTTAATAACGAGCAATGGCCCCATGGCTCTACTGATTTGAAGACTTTTTATTGTCTATCTGGCAATATATTGAGATACACATTTTTTTTTCCAAGCTATTTTGCTCTGAAACAAGCACACGTGGGTTTCTGTATGCAGACTTTTTTCAGCTTCTGAGGGTGGAATATTCCACAATACTGTGACATTCTATTTTATTGGCCTTAATATCCAGTGGAGAGGATTGATGTCCTTGCTTGGCCCTATCCTCCGGACACAAAGAAAATTGGCAAACGAGGTTCCTTGGGAAATTAAGTTTATTAAGGATTATTTATAAGCAGTGGTGCAAACCTACAATTCTAAAATGGAACAAGAGAGGAGGCTCATGGGTGCTGGAAAACATGGTACAGGAGCTGGCTGGGACCTGAGGGACAGACTGGTCTCTCCCTCAGTTCCCCACATGTGGTTCCTGGTCACATGGAAGGAAATTCTTGGCTATCCCAAGGCCTCATATTTTGTTGCTTGTCTGTTAATGAATTTTAGAGTGAAGACATCAAACAAGTGAAGCCAAGCCATGAAATGACTGGCAATTGGCATTAGGATGGGAAAGTGAACTCCCCCATGCCAGGAAAAGGTTAAAAGCTCCCTTTTACAGAATACAGCCCCAGGGGAAAATATTGTAACCTAATCAAAATGACTGGTAGCTTTAAAAACAAGAGAAAGATCCAAGAGATGGCACCAAGCTCTCCCTTCCTGGGAATAATGTACTGCGAACAAATTTGATGGAGACCCTGAGAGGATGAAATGACCCTCGACAATGTGGATCTTGAGAAGAGTGACAGGTAGAGTGTGAGACTGAGGCCTGGCTGGAGCTGGGAAATCTGGTGTGCTAAGTGCCATATGGTCCTCCTAGCACGTGTGCGAGACCTCATTTCCACACCCAACTGCTCACAAAAAAATAGCACTGGTGCTATCACCAGTTGCCTTATACTCGCTTCAAACCGGGTGGCCCTACCGTCTGGTCCTCGCTGCTGCAGCCTAGATGACCTGTGGGTCATCAACTATTTACTTTTCATAGGTGTGGGTGCACATATATATCTGTAGGTAAGTAGAGTTGTCTTACATTTAACATCTGGTCCAGCAGAACAAGGGATTGTTCCCTACCATTTCCTCATTAGCTGATGGAAGTAAGATTTAAATCAAAGATGTCCCAAGCAAAGACAAAACCCCACTGTTCTCTTTCAGCCCCCCACGGCTGTTCTACATATTCATCAGTGACCTGGATGAAGGGACAGAGTGTACCCTCAGCAAGTGTGCTGATGATGCAAAACTGGGAGGAGTGGCTGACACACCAGAGCTGTGCTGCCATTCAGTGAGACATGGACAGGCTGGAGAGTTGAGCAGAGAGGAACTTAATGAAGTTCAACAAGGGCAAGTGTAGAGTCCTGCACCTGGGGAGGAATAACCCCATGTAACAGTACAGGTTAGGGATTGACCTGTTGGAAAGCAGCTCACTGCAGAAGGACCTGGGAGTCCTGGTGGACAAGAAGTAAACCATGAGCCATCAATGTGCTTTAGAGCCATGAAGACCAACAGTCTCTTGGGGTGCATGAAGAAGGGTGTGACCAGCAGGTCAAGGGAGGTTCTCCTACCCCTCTACTCTGCCCTAGTTGAGGCCACATATGGAGTATTGTGTGCCCAGTTCTGGGCTCTACAGTTCAAGAGAGACAGGGAACTACTGGAGAGAATCCAATGGAGGGTTATGATTAGGGGACTGGAGCACCCCTCTGATGGGGAAAGATTGAGAGAACTGGGGCTGCTTAGCCTGGAGAAGAGAAGACTGAGAGGGAATCTTATCAATGCTTGCATTGATCTGCTGCTTTCCAGTGCAGCATGATCTGCAGTCCACAGGTGTGGAGCAAAAAGATGAATTTAGTTGACTTGGTGCTTGGAGGACATAGCAGGAGATTATTTGCCAGAGTACGGGTTCAGACAGGTCAAGAGAAATCTAACATGGACCTTTTGGTAAAGCCTGGAGAAGAAAACCTTTCCAAGGTAAGAGAGAGGAGTAAGCACCTCTTGACACTTTGCCTACTGATATGGAACATCTAACAGCTGTAGTTCTCAATTCCTCAGACTATTTTTCGTTCATCATGGAGATCTGTAGCTGCATCTCTAGTGGCATTTTTTTATTAATGCATGTCAAGCACAGGCTCACAGGTGTGAGAACAGTGAATATAATTTAGTATTTTTGTGTACAGGTTCTTTCTTTATCTTTGGTAATTGCAGACATATCATCTCTGACAGTTTGAACCTACATTTCATAGTGTGTTTTATTATGTAGTATCAAAAAAGCACACATCTTTGGCGTCATTTGCAGAGCAAGGTTTGTGCTGGGAGACTCAAGAACTGGGAAGGAGGTGCTCTTACTTCTGAGCTAACTGTCCTCACGTATAAAGAAAGCAGCTGTGAAAGCCAAAGAGACACTCTGCCATATTGAAGTACAAACGCTAACAGCCATCTGGAAGACTTAATAAAGGCTGAAAGGGGCATGGAACATAAAATCAGGTGGCTGCCATGGTTCTGCAAGTATTTCCAGCCACAGGAGGAGCTGAGGTGGGGATGGCCGAGCACTGAAGAGCACCAAGCCAAAACACAGCTGGGATGGTGAAAGGGGAATGGAAAATAGAGCACAAAGGAGTTCTTGCAGCTGCTGCAAGTCCAAGTGTGCTGAGCTAGAGATCCTGTGGGGAAACCATCCCAGTCTTCAAGAGGGCCCAACCTGCCAGTGGGGAAGGTGTTAAGAATATTTGCTTTTTTTTTTTTTTTTTTTTTCTGCCTTTGAAAAATTTTTGAAAGCTGAAGTTCAAGTGCTACTGAAGATCTCAGGATTATAGTAGGAGGCAATTAATAATGGGTAAGTGAATTAGTTTTCCAGTTTTCCATATACCCAATCTCCATGGCAGTCAATGGAGATTGGGTATATGTTTGGTTTCTTTTTTCCCCAGAATATATTACCAATAAAAAGAGGAAAGGAAAAAGGATTCTCCACATCTCCCCAGTCTACTGCTCAGAAAGGATTCTCCACATCTCCCCAGTCTCCTGCTCAGTTATGCCTTAACTAAATGTTTCAGTATTTTTTTAATCTCTCAGAAGGTTTTTGGACTGGTTCAATATATCCACAGCTGTAAGTCTCTCTGTGAAAGAAACCTATTAAAGGCAACTGCAAGAGAGTCATAGTAACCCACAAGCAATGAAACTTCCCACAGCGAAGAATTTTGGTGGTTTCTTGTGCTGGTGAATACTAACTATGGCTGATACCAGACACCAGAGCTGGAAACCTCTGCAAAAGAAGAAGCACGGTTACCATACTCTTCTTGGGGACTGAACTATTTTCTTCTTCAGGTACAAAAGCTGAAGGCAGGTGGCTTGCAGTGACCTGACCCTGCAGCTCTGTGCCAGTGGAAGATGTTCTGGCTGAAGGGCAGAACAACGTCTGTGTGTCCCTGCTGGCTTGGAGCCTGTGCCCTCTTGGAGGTTTAGGGATGCTCTGTGAAGGGCTTTGCGTCCCATGGCACTAGGCCACCAGCAGACAGTTGCTAGAATTGCTGATAAGTGTTTTGTGTTTCCTAGAGCTTACTACTTAAAGCTTACCTGTTAACATTTTGTAAGGAAAATGTCTTGATTTTTTTCCCCTTTTTTTTCTCCTAAGGCACAAAGAAAGAAGGACACAAAATACAATGGTGGGCTTTTATTTCTTGAAAAAATTAAATGCAGTTTTGACCTCTAAATTGATTTTGATAGGGGGGTAGGAAAAGATGCTTTTAAAAAAATTAACTACACCTGGTCTCATTGCTACCACAGGCTTCAGCTGGGGTTGGCTGAAGCCAACCCTGTTGCAAATCCATGACTTTGACACAAAATCCTCTGCCTCAAATTCCAATGAAACCATCAGAAATTCATTCCTCCCACATGCATCTTGTTTACTCCAAGAATACATTTGTGGTTTTTATTTTTAAATAGAGCTTTAGTCTGAGAAAAACTAATTGACTTATTAAACTTTTGCAGATGGCTGGCTCCTTATAGAACGTAAAAGCTTCAGGTATTTTTTTGTTAGGCAGATATTGCAGTCTCTGACCTACTTAGGGCCCAAATCCTATTTGAGCACTGGTGTCCTTCTGGTGGCACCACAGGTTGTCAGGGTGGCAGTTCAGTGAACGCGCAAATGTTTGCAGAATAAATCTAAGTGTACTTGCTGGGTAAGTGCTGGTAAACGGTGTGATGGGTTCGCACCCTCAGCACTTTCCTCAGGCTTTGCTGGAGCAGGACCTGGCTCCTCCGCAAAACCCCAATGGTGATGCTCTAAAGCCCCAAGGAACTGGAAACGCCGTCGGGCAGCACGAGTGTAGCCGGACACAGGGATCCGCTGCTCCACCCGGGATGTATCATAATCACCGAGGCTATGTTGGGAAACGAGGCCACAACAGCAGGAAGCCAGCAAGGGGCCGTTCTGCTGCCAAGGAAATGCTACAGAAGCAGGAGGCAGCGAGCTGCCCCCGGGCTGCCGCGGGGGCCGGCAGCGAGCGAGCCCCGGGGCGGGGGGAAGGCGAGAGGGGAAGGAAGGACGCGGTGCGGTGCGGTGCGGTGCCGTCAACGGCAATGCGAATAGTTTCTTTGCGGGCGCTGGCGGAGACTGTTTTCTTCTTCATCACGCCTTCCCCCCC
>JAVSBS010017639.1:125305-198480 GCA_033124195.1 Coracias cyanogaster | reverse complement strand
AGCGACTGCATCTGTACCAAAAACTAACACTTATATTTTTTTTTTTAAAAAAACAACCCCAACCAACTCTAGAGATGAAACCCCGTATTTCCTGTGCGCAAAACCCAGGCAGCCAAAGTTTTGTGGAAATAACAAAAGCACAGGGAAGTTGGGCTCTTCCAGGAAGAAACTTTAAAATAATAATCCTCCGTTCTTCACTGATGAGTTAGGAAGACAGTACCAGTATTTATACCAAACAAAGGACTAAGAGCTGAATTTAGGAGCCTGTCTATCTCATCCTGCCCACCATAGCATCTGCGCAGATTTTTCTTAACTAATTTGGGCTGATTTTTGTGTGCAGTGGAAGAAATCAGATTTGTTGCACAGAATCATTTAGTTAAAACCAGAATGAAAAGCAGTGCCTGGGAAGACACTCCTTGAATTTAAACAAAACCCAAGTAACAAAAGAGTCAAGATATAATCTTGAAGCATGATCACTGGAAAGAAGAGCAAAGTTTTAAGGCAGCAGGTGAGATGACAGGAGTTTGTGCAAGTTAGTGTGCATCATCCAGATCCGCTGCTTTACCTGATGGGCTTTGCTGCTCTCCCAGCATGGATTTAGTGCCCGCTTCACCGGCTTGGTACTGATGTGGGTCTGTTTGTCCTGTGGTAGTTGTCCATTGTGGTATTGAACTGATTTAGGTTGGTTTCTTCTCATGCCTTTGATTTCTTTTGAGCCATCTGCTCAGTGACAGGTTTGTAGGGTCATAGATTGTAACAGGAATTAATCTTATAAATTTATTTTAAAACATTTTGATAAAAGTCTTTTTGCAAACATTGAGTAACAATAGCAACGTAGTAAGTGAGGGTGATGCTTGGTCCTGCTTTTTATCATCTAATGTGAAAACTGTGAATGTTTTAAAAAAGTATCTCTATGTCTATATACATATACATGCATAAATGTTCCCAATTCTCACATGAATTCAGGTGGCTTTTTTTTTTTTTTTTAAATGGTGCAGTGTAAGGCTACAAATAACATGAAATGAAAAAGGGGCTACAAATAATACGAAATGAAAAAGGTGCAGATGCATTTAAATCCTCCTTTCTTGGACACACACACAACCATAGCGAACGACAGGTGAGTTACAAGTAGAGAATATTTAGACTCATTGATTTTCATTATTACTTCCTTCTCGTTCCATATGTCACATCAAAGCATGGTGGTATTGTTTGGAGAGGAGATCAATGCAAGGAGATAGGACTGATCCTTGCTGTTGGAGAGGAGTTTCCAAATGCAGTGGGTGACACAGGATAAAAGCAACCCTGGATTTGCTGCGGCTTTTTTCTTAAGTTTAGCCAGACAGACTGCACAAAAAGAAAAAAAAAGAAAAAAGAAAAAGCATAGATTCTGGCTTTGTACAAAAACTATGCTCTTAATTGAAGCTTATTTAAAAACTTAGGTATTCTTTTCAGCTATAATGCTTCAAGATTGTCTTGACTTCTCTTTATTATTCAGAATCATTTCAAGTAAAAGTGCACATCTCTTCCCAGTAAACATATTTTATGAATCAATCCATGCAAATAATGCTTTCTTCAATTGTGCACTTCCTAAAATAACATGTTGACATCAAATCATCCTGTTTTGAAGAGTTTGTAATAAATAATAATCAATGCTGCAGACTGAAGGATGCATCAATTATATTTATTTTACCCACAGTTGAGACTCTCTCAGTTGTATATTTTTTTCCCCAATAATTTTGCACATTTTATTGTAAAGTGTACTTCAGTCTAATTGGCAATGTGGCTACTGACTGCTGATTGAGACAAAATTACACTTTGCCTGGAACAAAAAATGAGTTCTATTATGTGAAATCTAAAATATTGTCACAGTCTTGCAGGATTATTCTAGAATATGTTTTTTCAGGGACAAAAGAGAATTGAAGAACAGGTAAAGAAATAACTTGATGCAAAAAATTGGAAAATGTTGCTTGAAATTGAATTCAGATGACAAGGGAAGTAAATTTGGGAGATTTGCAACATCATAGAAAAAAAGCTGAGTTTTGAGATTATGAAAGTATTTTAAATGGATTTTGGAAACAATCCAACTATTTTAGTGACTAGAACATTATTTTAACCTTTCATATGAGTATGTGAGAAAGAGATTGCAAATTTTGGGCTATTTAGGATCAGTATGTTCTCCAGAAGCAAAATGAGTGTTTCATGGAGTTGTTGGTGCTTTTCAGAGTTGAAGTACTTATTGAATACGGCATTACAGAAAAGGGAGCTCCAGATTTAATAGCGTGTCCTCAATTATAAAGATTTCTGGGGACATTTTGAGGGGAAAAAGATCACAGGTGTCATCAAAACTGAACAAAAGAAATTCCCTTTCAGAGAGTATAAAATTCCCCTCCAGTCTATGTCCTATTTTGAGCCTTTAAGAAGTAGTATTTGAGCCCATGGGGAGAGGCTGCTTGCTAACTTGTAATTTCATATGATTTGAAATGTGGCACCTGCTGGCCTCCTGTGTGGGATCACTTAGGAGAAACAGCAACTATCTGTAAGACCGGGTTGTCTAGATAGTTATCTTGAGCTAAAATCCCTTTTCACATTTGTTTTACATACATAGCATAGGTAGGGGGTTATTTTAGTATTGCCTGCCAATATGTAGATGTAATTTTGGTAAATCTGTTCTTTACTTTAGGGAAGTCAGGGCTCCTGTAGTACCTTATTCAACTAAAGTAAATGTTAGAAATAAGTACCGGATCATAGTATTATCTGCTTGGCTGTGTAGAGCAGTAGGCTAAGGTAAGAAAGATGCAAAACAAGTTATCAAATCAGACAAAGGGACCTAATTAAAACATGATTGCTGAGGTCTACAAAAAATACAATTAAGTTGTAAGCTAAAGAAAATGAGGTGGCAAAGTTAATGTATTTGCCATTTATCTCTTGAGATCTCAGTTCAAAGACTCACTTTCAAATCCTACAGGATCAGCTCTTTCAGATCCTGCAGCAGCCCAATAGTTTTAAATTTAGATTGGACTCATCCAAAGATATAATGTGTGAATGTAACAAAACCATTCTGAAAACAGCACCCTGGCTGTCCCTGCTTTACATCTTCCCAGGATGCAGCGCTCAGTGTTGCCTCATGTAAACAGAATAAAAAAAGGAAATCCAAGTGGAAATCAAGTTTTTTTTTTTTTTAGATGTCATTCTAGTGCTGTAGCAAAAATGTCCCATCTGTATGTAAAAGAGCAGTTTTCTTGACACCCATTTTGACACCCCCCCCCCAGTTTAAATAGCCAAAAGATCTATATTAATAGTTGATTTAATGATACTGGTTAGCTTTGCTGTAGACCAGATGTGTTATCTTATTTCCTCAGTATCTCCCACACTGATTCAAATCTTTGTTTAATTTTTATTTGTTTATTGCTGAATTGCAGGTCAAGAAGGGGGATTGTAGTCACAGGGTGAAAAGAGTGGGATTTAAGAATCTAAGTTCAAAATTCAGGTTTGTCACCTATTTCCTATGTGACAAGACATGTAACCTTCCTGTGAGTTCCCAACAGATAAAAATGAGGATGCGTTTGAGCCACGTCATCTGGGTGCTCTGAGTTGGGGACAAAAGCATCTTACTCTGATTTCATTCAAGCAGTGTCGAGTGCAACGGTGTTATTACAGCCAGCACTTGCCGTGTTTCTGTGGTCAGGCTGAAGCTGGTTTAGGCTTGTGGCTTGTCTTGGAAAGGCGCATGGTGACACTTCAGAATCATAGAATGGTAGGGGTTGGAAGGGATCTCTGGAGATCACCTTGTCCAAATTCCCTGGCAAAGCAGGTTCACCTGGGGCAGGTTACACAGGAACGCATCCAGGAACTTGTCCCCTGTTGACCCATCGTGTTCAACAGCTCACAACCTCCTTAAGCTCACAGAGCAGCACCTCTAACCCTGGGTAGGTATTTCGCAATTAATGTATATGATTTTTCAGTTATTTTTGTCCTGGTGAGAAACTGAGAACAGAAGTCAAGGTAAAAAATATTTCTTTCAAGTGAAGATGGCCCCCTCCCCCCTTAAAAATCAGTCCTGTTGCAGTTCTTTTGTTTTATTCTGCCTATTAGTTTTTGACAGTCTGTGTATGGAGATATTTCTTGTCAAGATGAAAGTCACCTCTCTATCGCTTGCAGCACTCTGGCAGTTCCTTTTAAGGAGTTAAGTGCACGGAGAGTTAGTAGGAACAATGAACTCCCCTCCTTCTTGCAGCTGTCTGTAAAAACTTATTATTCATGTTTTGTGGAACAAGATTAGATGTTTTTCGTTAGCTTCCACAATTTGTGGCTAGGTACAATATTTAAGGCAACATATAATGAATGTGTGAAACTGAATGAATAATCCATAGGTATCTCAGTATACCTGAGTTTACTGTAGTAGCAGAATTGGTTGTAGATTAAAAAAAAAAGTATGTGTGCCAAACCTCATGTGGGGCAGAGGTGAGAGAACCACAGACTGCGGTGTGCTGTCCTACTTTCTCACTCTTGCAGCTCATGTTTCAATGGAAAGTAAGATTTGCATTCTGGGCTGAGGTCTGCCCAGCACCATGCAGCCCTGCTGCTCCAATGGGGAATTAATTTTCTACCCCTGTACAACCTCCATTCTTAAGAATTCAAACCTAAAAGGGAAATTTTCCTCGTGAGTGACCTTGTACTTTCCTCCTGTTGCCTGGAGGAGAGCAAGATCAGTGAGCAATGCTTGATGACACACACCATACTCCTGTTCCTCACTGCCCCTGCACCCCGACCACTACAGATTGTAAAACCACATGTCCATAGTGAGTGATAAAAATAAATCCTCTACCGGGAGGTGAGTAGTCTTCTTCTGTCACATTCAGGTAGCCTACTTTAAATGTTGAACAACCAGGGGAAAGTGCATCAGGCATCTGTAGAGGATGCTGAAACTGGGAGATTGATATTTCAGCAAGGATATTGTCTTCCAACTCCAGGGGATATTCGTTATTCCTGCAATTTTCTATGCATATTGTGCATAGAATAGATAAAAACAAAACACCATGTTATTACAGCTGGAAAGAAAAGCTGTATGTAGAGCAAGAAAAAGCATTGAACTACTACAGTAAGGGCAAGAGGCGAAAGCAAAGGTATGTTCTGTTGTTTCCTTTGAGGAGAGGTGAAGGCAAAGGGGAGATTTAGCAGCTGTTCCTTGTGGCAGAAAATCATCCCTGATTGTTTGTAGAACAGAGGCATATGAGTGTCAAACAGATACTGTAGATCCACAAAGATACATCCTGACCTGCATGCCTGCTGGATGCGCATGTCATGACTGTAATTTTGTCGTGGTAAAAATGTCAAAAGTCATGAAAACCTAGTAAAAATGAAAGAGAGAAAAGTCACTGGCAAGTTTTGAAGTAATCAAATGACCGTTGCAGACTTGGATCTCTCTAATCTAATTTTGTTAAGGTCTGAAGGGTGGGTTATGCACCTTCTATTAGGCAGTATCTAACCCTTACCTCTTGGAGTCCTGTACACACATTCCTTTAGGAACCTCTCTGTGCTGTTCCTCCTGGTACATGGTGATGGCGGAATATGAAACTCCTGTGCTAGGGCCCAGCTGTCTTGTTCCAGTTGAACTCATGGCATTGTCATGATGTGTTGATCCATTAGGCTAATGGAACAACCATCTTTTCCTTCATGGGAACAACAAGCCTCTAGTTAAGGAAGGACAGGTTTGCAGATTGTTGTTTGTTTTGTTTTTTAACAAATTTGGGAGTAATTGTTCACACTGCTCCTCAGCCTCTTGCTTCTGCTTTTTATCATAAGGTTGAGAATCAGATCAAACACACACACAGCTACGTGGCAAGAAGGAACAGACTATGACTCTCTGTACAGAATTGCTGTGTCTCCTGACAAGAATGCTGTCTTGTGTGATATATCCTTGATTTTTAAATACATCCCTAAAGCTATTAGCCAGGCTGAATTACTTCTGAACTCATAGTATATATTATCTAAAGAGGCCATTTTTGAGCTAGTACACGTTAAAACCTCCCTTCACCCTCCTTGTCTGAACCAAACTGGCCGTTTTTCAGGTTCAGATCAGATCACATCAATCTCCCCTCCAAACACGCCCCCAGCTTCCTCTTTCTCATGCCCTACAGCTTCTCCCGTGTTGGGAGATCAGGTGGCAACTTGTCAGCAAAGCCCAGCTGCTGCTCATCTTGAAATTCACGCTTGCTCTGAGCTCCCCCATTAGTTGTGCCCTAGAGAGTGGTGGTGTTCGCCGCTAACAGGGAAGCCCAGAGCCATCCGCATTTCTGCCAGCTCAAAGACTTCAGAGGGCTGGAGGCTCTAGTGTAACTAATGGGGAAGTCTGGAAGCAATGGGAGATTTGAACATAGAGACACAGCCTGGGGCCCGAGCCAGTGGTCTGTCACTACCGTTCCTCCTCATGCTGCTTCTAGAAGTATAAAGTGGACCCTGCAACCTCAGATGAATAGACCCCCCTGTATTGAAGCTGCGCCTTCAGTGAAGACAGCGGCAAATAGATTGCTAATGATAAAATGTATATTGGAGACAAAGGAACTGGAGAGAAAGGACGTGTTAAGAGTGACCTTGAAAATTTGATCTAGTGCATACGGGAAGGGAACGTCCCAAATCAAGGGACTGCAAGCAGGTTTCTCTGTCACCAGGCTACCCAGAAACATGGAACACCTCCTCTGTGGGGCACTGAAAACTACAACAGAGCTGAAGTGTTCCCACACCATCCTGTGACAGGAGGGGATAACACGTGGTTTATTTTCCTCAGGTAGGCTCAGCTTTCCAAAGACTGGGAAACACAACACTCTGTAAATAGTTTTTCAACGAGGGTATTTTTGCACAGTGGGGCAGAGGAACCTTAGCTCGGCTTTGGACAGCCCCTGTGATGACCAGCTATGTGAGTATCTTCTGTAGCTGTGAACAGCATCAGACCAAGAAGCTAGTTAGAATAGTCCTCAATTTTGATGTTTTTTCCTTAGGTATTTGTAAAACTGATCCCATTGTATTAAAAATATGGACTGTGAAACAATGACCTGTGCAGAAATTATTAACAAGCAGATAAATGAAAATTTACTGTTCAAAAACTGATTTACCATGAATATTTTCCTACCATTCAAGTATTCTTTGAAGCCTGTTTGCCAGTTGACTGTACCTCTGTGTCCTGTGGTTAAGAAAAAGATGATGGTTTTTGGGTCGTGATATCTGTATTTTGAATGTGAATGTTAAATTTCTTCTTAATATGTCAAAATAGGAAAGAAAAGTCTAAGTAACCTTTCACCACAGTAATACATTTTTCTGCCAGTGTAATAGGTAATATAATTATAGTTTAATTATCTACACACACACATTCAGTGCTTTACTGTTATTTACAGACAGGGTCTACTTTCTGATGCCAGTTATGGACTAGTTTAAAACTACCACTTAGTGGAGTTAGTGCTGATTAACTGGATAGAATCACAGTGTTGTAACAGGCTTAGTTCAGAAAAATCACTCGCTTTTGAAAATCCATCACAAAGATGTGTGCAGGAAACTAGTGATTCTCATCC
The DNA here is from genome assembly GCA_033124195.1 of Coracias cyanogaster. Taxonomy (NCBI): domain Eukaryota; kingdom Metazoa; phylum Chordata; class Aves; order Coraciiformes; family Coraciidae; genus Coracias; species Coracias cyanogaster. Next base: position 190,918 of record JAVSBS010017639.1, on the reverse strand, counting down.
CTCTTAACTGAAGTCTGCTTTGAAATATTCACACCCCTTCTTCATCTCTCTCTCTCTCCTGCCCCCTCCATCTCTCTCTCACACTTCTTGTACTGGTAAACCAGTACCTGTGGCCATGGTATTGTGCTGTAGAAGTCAAGAATGAGTCAAAAATTCTGAGTTCCCACTCCTGACTGCCCTTGAGTAACTTTACTTCTTTCCCCCTGCTTTTCATTGTTGTGTAGAAACCTTCTGTTCAAACAGAAGGACGTCAGCTCTGCATTTTTACACTTCTGCCTAATTGTTAATCTGAGTTACAGATGCAAGTGCCTTGTGAGCCGAGGAAAATGGACAAATTTGGTCCCTTTCATGTATTTCATACTCTTGCTTACTACTGTGTCCCTTATGTTTTTGTGGTAATTTCTGTAAACTAGAAAACCTTACCAACTGAGGCTGGGTAAATCACTATGAAGAGAAAGTGATGAAGGACTTGGGTAATGCTGTTCAAGTGATAGAATAAAAAGAGCTTGGGCAGACTGAGAGCTCTACCAGCATGGCTAGTATGAGCTAGGCAGGGAAGTAAAAATAAACTTCCATATGCAACCTGTTCTTCTCATCAAAGTGGAAAAAGCCTTTTCTGCTCATGTTCTATTGCCAGTGTCAGTGAAAAATGGTAAATACATATGGCTGCATGGACAAATAGATCCTCAGGTATGAGCTGCACCCTTCAGATATTTGTTTGGTCTGTAAGATAAATTCATGGCCCAGAAGAAAATAACAACACATGAAACTTTGTCTAAACCATCTGAAGGCAAGACCTTCTTTCCAGGCGTTGAATAATGCCTCTCAAAGGGTGAGAGCATCACATTAGTAAGGGCAATTACTAGTTCTAGACAGTTCTTTTCCTGCTGTAAAAATGTCCCTCGGTCTACTGAAGACACCACCATTTGCAGTGACTTCTCAAAATCTGGACTTACTAAGAGGAGACGTTTACCTAAGTGGCTCTTGTAATACAGGGATAACTTCTCAGTTTCCTCTTTCATTATCAAATCGTAAGTGATGAGACCCTCTAAGTGCAAGATAAATCTATGACACTATCCAGTTGAATTAGAGAAAAATGAGGTTTTGTGTTATGGTAGCTTGAGCTGTTTTTTGTATTTTTTCCATTTGTGGGCAAGTTTTGCCTCTGACAAGGATTCATCTTCATGAGACTTGGCATATCACAGAATGCTGCTTTGTGCTCTAAATTCTTGTCTCAGCCCTGGTCAGCCTGAACAGGGAAGGAAACCACTGGGGCCACATTCCTCACCTTCTTCCCAAAGTAGTTCTTCCCTGGAAGATTCCATAAACTTTTAAAAATTTAACTGTAAAGTTAACTTTGTTAAAGTGCTAAACCTTCAGTGCTAGTGACCTGTATGAAACACAATATATCCCACAAATTTCCATTTTTCTATTATCCCTGAAGCCCCTAAAATAATAAGAAAAAATAATAAAATCTTTCTTTGATGTGCGTATCAGTCAACTGTTTGCAGACTGGTCTAATGGGTTACCTCTTCAAACTATGCATTTTATTTCTCTTAATCCTCCCTTACAGGCAGGGTTCAGTGCCCAAGCGGAGGGCAAGAAGGGCCCGTGACACATGCTTGTATTCATAGTGATGTTTTTTCTTGGTACAAAGCTTGCCAAAACAGGTCCTAGGTTTGCAGATATTCACTACACTGAGTTCTGGGCTGCATTTATATATTTGGATTTGATCCACAGAGGGACAGTCTCAACTCTTGCCTACCAGTATATTAGTGTCCTTGTGAGCTTAAGACTTTGTAGTACTAGACATCACACTGCATAGAGTAAAGATCCTGTGGTCTCAGGCACTGCTGCAGTACACCTAATAATAACATGAGTTTGGTGGAAGTGCTGGAAGATGATGATTTTTTTTTTTTTTTCCCCTGACTAAAGCTCCTCAATTAGGTGGTAAGCCATTTCTGCTGAAATAAATAGTAAATGACTTGACTTCACATTTTGTAGTTGGTATGTGTTGAAGTCCAGAGGAGACCTATTTCTGTGCAGAATATAATGTCGGTTTCCCAATAATGATCTCCTGAAAGTCTCCATTTATACAGGAAAATTATTTTACTGCTTTTAAAGGAAGCTGTTGCATTTATGGATTCTGGCAACTTAAATCCACTATTAATGGGAGCGAAGGAGCGATAGTCAGATTAATATACTTTTTCCTCTGTGCATTATGCTGTTTACCTAATCACAAGTTCATGGAGGAAGATAATTCAGAAGAAAATGTATCACATGAATTTTGGATGTCAGCCTGACTTCCCATAACTGGCTAACTAACATTAACTCTGAAATTGTATTTCTTGATGGGAAAATTCTAAAAAAAGTATGTGCGATAAAGGCATTGCTTGTTATGGCCTTAACTGACACCTTTCTCAAGATCCTGAAGGGGTAATCACAGGCACTTGGCAATAATGGTGTAAGCCTGACTCTCGGGCAATGTACTCCATCTCTGACTGCTAATGAGTCACACATCTAGTTCTCGTTTCTGCCTTTGTGCTAAAGGTGTGAGCAGTTCATAGTCATCCCATGTAATATACTGAATTATCCTGCAAACCTTCACTTGGGGAAGAGCTCCAATGACTTGCCAAACTTGACTCCACCTGTGCTCATATATAAATAAGAGCTTCAGGACTGGCCTGATGTTTGCAAGAGACATCATTTCAAAGTTGTCCAAGTTTGTGGTAGCCGTTTTCCTGTTTAAAGGAAAAGACCGTTCCTTCTTATCCTCCCTGAAATGATACCTTGATATAACAATTTTCTAAAGCAACTTAAAATTGTAGCATTTAAAACAATCACTCACTGTTGTTTCATGTTAGATCGCAGGGAACTGTCTCAGGATACTTTGATACACTTGATCTTCATTTGTATCTACTCAGAAACTTTTTGTGCTGTGGCTAAAGGGAAACATAAAAAGGACTGAAAAAAAGGGCTCTTTTGACAAACTCAAGTGGGACCGCATCACACCTGACGCGTGTGTCCACAAAAGAAATGGTTGATTAGAAATAATTTCTGTGTACAGGTGAATTCTAGAGTAATAAACCAGGCTTGTCTGTGCTTGTGTGCACATGTGTGTGTAGTGTTGTTTAAACATCATCTAAAATATGATAAGCAGTGAATAAATTAAGAATCTGTTTGTTAAACTATGCATATATTTAAACACAAAATTAAGTTGTGTATATTTTGTTGGGATTAAATATGGAAATGTGTTTATCAAGACAGCATAGGCTCTTCCATTCCCCCACCTCCTTTCAATGCAATCTTTCTAATGCTGATTTTTTTTTGCCCTTCATAGACATTTCTTTCAGAAAAAACATGGATACTTGTCCATGCCTATATCCCTTGTCATGCACCTTCATTTCTGGGTTCTGTTCAGCTTCTTACCTATAGCCCCAGGCATTGCTGTCTGCTCAATAGTTTCCAACCCCTGTAAAGGAGAAACAAGATGACGTATTACTTTTTAAACATAAACCACACATGACTAAGACCCAATAATTCACTCGCTCCTGCTAGGATGCTGAATGATTAAGTCTGACATCAGTCAGTGCCAGTAGTGTATTTTTGATAAACCACAGTTGTCTGCTGCATACTCCAACATCTGTATTTTTCACACCAGAGGCATCTGTCTTGTTCAAGAAAATGAGAGACATGTAGCACACTGCTTGTGCAAGTAGTAAAACTGATAGAAACTGTACCAGTTATCATTCTCCATAGAGCTCCTTTCTTAAGTGATAGCAAATGACATATTTGGACCACTTTTTATAGAAACCATTTCAGGGAACATACTTCTGTGACCTACTGTGAAACTTGTGGAGATCCAGCCTCAGAGTCAATAGCATCTACAAGTTGCAGAAAAAACAGCCCAAGACTTAATTAAGTTTGCTATTGCTATTTATCATTATATAAATATTTCCTTCTTCACAGCCCAATATATTTTGATGTCTTTAGAAATTTGGTCTACTGAAGGAGGTCTCAGAAGTCTGTGTTCTTTGGAAATGACAAAACTGGGTTTATTATATGGTGTAAAATTTCAATAGTGTAAATAAATATTTTTAAAAGGTAAATTTGACCCTGGCTCTTAACCAGTGATGTAGGAAGAATTGTACTTATTTGTATTAGAAATATAGCTGGACTAATATTCTTTGTGAAAATCATAATTCTAATCATGATGATTTTGTTCACATTTTCTGTTGCCGTATCGTAAGTCATGGATCACTGATCATTGAAGTTTTATTGATTTTTGTTTTTTCTTTTTTTCTGTCTACAAGTACAAAGTTACAAAATTCAGAAGGCAGATATCTCTTTCTCTCTTAATCTTCATGTGTGCAGTAGCAATATCTTTTTACTAGACAACCTTATTGCTAGTCAATATTTATTTTTTAAAAAATTGTCAGTATTTAATATTCCTAATCCGTCTTAATTTAAAACAGACCTTCAAATGTGACCTCCTGGAGCAGAGGTGAGGAAGAAGAGGTGCTAATCTGACAGTCTTGTGTTAGCAAAACCAGAAGGGGAGCACAGGGAAACTTTTCTTCTATTAAAGTTAAAAATTAAAAAGTCATAATGCTGTGACTTAGCAATGTTACCTCTAGCAGTGCATTTGCAGCTGGTATTTAGCAGCGTCAGCACTCTATCTCTAAAGGAGATTGTGGAAAGCGATCTTTTTCAGGTTTTACTGTGAAGGGAGTGTTTGACTTTGATCGCAGTTAAAATGACGGCATACGCGGTAGACGAAATCCTGCAGATAGTCAGAAAAGGCAACTGCTTTGGAGTATGTCCTTTAAACTCTAATGGATCAGTTAATTCTCCAGAATATTTACTGGGAGAAGTCCTAAAAGGGTTAAGAAGCTGCTGTAAGAAAGGCTAAAAATGATAGACTGGAAGAAAAAGAGGTAGTAAAAATTGAAGGATATAAAAAAGCAGAGGAATGTGGCTGGGGAATAATAAAATAAGAGAGAGAAGTTAAACCAGTGACCCTTGTCGGCAGTGAAAAGCGGGAGATTAGAAAATGTTTCATGCTAATTTCCATGGAGATTTCTTTAATTTATCGAAAATTACTTTCTTCTGCTTTGATTTGTCCAACTGCCTGCCCCCTCGCAGCTTTTTCGGGGTGGTCCTACCCGTCACGCCATGCTGAATATGGGCCTCGTTTGCCCCCACACTGGGCCAAAGCGTCGTGAGATTACTGAAGCGTCTCTGACGTCTCTATCAGCTTGTGCCACCACAATGCCCTATTCCCTTTTTTTCTCTTTCTCTCTCTCTCTCCCTCTCCTCTCCCCTCCGTAACAGAGTCTTAGGATTCCTGTCACATGATGGCTTCATCGGGGGCCCCTTGCTGAAGCGTTTTCACTTTTCTCCTGATCCGTTCAGCTTGGTTCTCTCTGCTGCCTGGCATATCAAAGGAGATTTGTGGGTCATTGAGCCATGGACGCAGAATATAAAGTCATCAGCCTGCCTGGCAGCATCAAAACAACAAAAAAACCCCCAGCCATCATTTACCATCTTCATCCTTCAAGTGGCAGGAGATTGTTAGTCTCTTACAAATGTATATTGAAAGCATTTAATTTCTAAGGGATAATCAGGATGTAGAGGTACCAGCTAAAAGACCTTAAATATTACAGCTCCTTATAGGGCACTTCGGATTATAGCATGATGTAGTAAGATGAAGAAGCTGCTTATATCTCTGATTTTAAAGACACAGGCTAGTATTAATGACAAGCTGGTAGTTTTGCAGAATAATAAAGTAATTTGCCTAACATCTCCAACCTTGTCACAGATAATAAATGGATGTATTTGATTACAAGCATTCTAGGCCAGTGGAAATTGATATTGCTTCCTCAGTCTAGTCTAGTTGAGGGTTTGATCCTGACTCTTTATTTGGGGATGCAAAGAAAGATTCATTACTGTGATGTTTCTACATGTAGCCATTACCATCATGTGAGTCATCTCTGCCCGGTCCCTTTCTGAGCACTGGGGCTATTTAGCACTCGAGTGAGTGATCGTGATAGAAATGCCACGATTGGTTCTGTATCGCATCGAGTATCGTAAGTGTTACAGGGAATGATGGTACCTGGTACCTGCAAAGGATGAGGAGTACGGTACAGCAGCAAGGTTAGAAATACTGGTCTTGAAATATCCACTGTACCTGAATGAGAAACAGATTTGTTTGAAGTGGTTTGGAACTGTTGGGGGCTCTAAGCACCTTTTAAAATGAGTTCTCATTAGTCTCTTCAAAATCAGTCTTTAAACCATAGCCTTAAATGTCTCCCTCAGTTCCCTGTGGGCAGTGAACTTGCATATTAAAGACCTTCTTTATCCTGTAACTAAGCCTGCTATGTATTCTGCTAAGCTTAAGGCTATCGCTGCAAGGTGACTCACCTAGATCGATTGATTTACTAGGAGGTATTGTGGCTGGGGCGGTGGAGGTTTGGCTGTGTCTGCCTAAGGCACACACTGCAATAAAACCTCTGTTGGGTCCTAGGGAAAAAGTCCTGAGGGAAGATGGGTAATGGATGATGCCACAAACATTGGAGGGAAAGTCAGAGTGATACCAGGAATTCAGGATGGCTGGCGAACACATTTTGACAAACTACAGATCCTGTGACCCTTCTAACCATAGCTTTGTACGTGCTTGTCAGGACAGGCAGGAATATGGGCAATTCTCCCAAAATCCCAGAGCAGGGGGATGTATATGAAAATGCCCTCCAAGCCCACACACCCTATGCTGAATTCAGTGCGATTGTGGTGTCACCTGCTGTTTTAAATACTTAGCGCATCTCTTAAATCTATTTCCCTCTTGTATCTTCCGCTCCGATGCAGCTGATGGAGCAGCAAAGTCCCATAATATATAACTGTATTTCTGCATATTTCCCATATAAATAAAAGTTGCCTGACTTTTTTTAATATAAACATCCCTTGCCATGAGTAAGTTTGCTTGTCGTGTCTGTATTGGCTTTCTCGTTTCTGTATTTGATCTGTCACTTAATATATTTGCGCTTCTCTTTTTAACCATCACCATCTCTGTTTCCTCTTGTATTTAAATCTTGGCTACACGAATGATTTTAAATTCCCTCATGATCAAACATGATCATGCAGAGCTTGAAGTTAGAGAGAATGTTAAGTGTTCTCTAATTAATTGCATAAATGTGGAATGCTGAAATGAAGTGTTAGCGGGTAGTTTCTGTGTGCAGTAGCCTTCCTCAGTATGTGCTAGATTATAATAACTCACGTGCGCCTGGGATACTATTAACAATGCACATGGCACTTGTTTTCCAAGGGTCATTGCGATTCTTTCCTTTGATTCTAAAGTTTGCTAATGTATTAATAGAGAAATATCTGCAACAGAATTTTGTCATACCTATTGTCTATACAATTCCCTTTTTCCTTTAGTTGTATGTGCAAGCACATGTATAAGCGTGTGCCTACGCCTACTGCATCGTGTACGATTGGGAAAGAAACAACATTTACACAGCTATGGTTCATTACTTAATTCATTCGCAATATAAACAGTGTCCTTTTTAGAGTAGTTTACAACTGTACACACCTTTCTCTTTCAAAACTGGCCAGTTATGATGACTGCACTGTTAGGTTTTAAAAGGTAGACGTTTCTACTACGTGCCATTTTGTCGCTTATGTTAGAAAGGAATGCTTTAATCCCCTTAGAAGTTAACCTTAAAAAGGAAACATCTGCCTTATTGTGGTGTTGACCTTGTTCTGGTAAATTGCCATGTTTTCCTTTACCTACATTGCAATATCGGTGTGAGATGTTTACATCAAGGATAAGGTTAAATGTTTCTTTTCCGAGGTCACTTTCTCTAGTTATTTCTATGTATATCTCCGAAAAAAAGAGAGCAATCAGACTGACTAACAAAGCGACCTGCGAGAGCTGTACCGAATGCATCCATTCTTTTGTGTAAAAGTTACCCCCGCTTTGACATTCTTGTCTGGACAACGCTCAAAATGCAAAGGAAGTTGTGGTTAAATCCAATAAGGTTTTCACAGAAGCTTATGAAAACTTGTATTTTACATGGTCTCCACATGTGATACTTTAAACTGCCCAGATTTGCCTTCAATTTTGTCAAACAGTGCTGAAAGTTCATACACAAATTTCAATTTCCATATGACAACTCTGTATAAATACAGAAAATTCCAGCTTTTTTTGGTTCCTCTCATTACAGAAGACTTATTGAGATATGCCTGAATAATTTGGGGTAAATCCTGCGGGAGCACAAAATGAGAAAGACACAGCCAGAAATCAAAAACCTTGTTCACACCAATGAACCTGGATCTCCTCCAGCAAAGATTTAGACCATGGTCTAGTGTTCAGTAAACCTTACTTTTTACCAGAACACAAAACCAATCTGGAGGACCAAGAATTCTGAATTCCATTAAGGTAACTTTACACAGTAACAGGAAACTCTTTTCATATGTGTTATTTTTCCAGAATTAAATATTTCTTGCACCCATTTTCCACATGATTGTATTAATACTTACATAAGATGGCTGGCTGACCTCCATGAAAAATGAAAACATTTATGAAAATGGAAAATTTTATACCCCTCTTCACTCTACCCCACCCTTTTTGATCAGTTCTAATTATTTTCATATTGTAGCCCCAATAAAGATCCTAGAGTAATGCAGTCAGCATTTGTTGAACCTGTAACTTTAATGAAATGTAGTACTCTGTATTATCCCTACAGCTAAACTGGAATCTCCTAGGAAAATGTTGTTAACTGATTTTATTCTCTGAAATATGATCTTAAAAAAAATACGTTGAAGGTTGTGTATAAAGGCTCTTGCAGCATACCTATGCCAGCCTCTCTTTCTCTACATGTATCGTGAGCTAACATAAACACAATTAAATGAAGTATTTACTTCCTTTGGGATCTTAGTATAGCAGCAGTTAATAACAGAGCGCTGCATTTCATTAAAATTTTGGGTCTAAGGCTGCAGAACTTAGATATGGAGAATATCAAATGGAATAGCCAGGAGAAATAGTCAGCAGAACTTATTACCTAGCGCAGTGCCTCTGTGTGCTTTATGCATAATCATTTCACCAGTTCTTCCTCATGTAGTTGATGAGTTGAGTTAATTTTTATATTCTTCTAAAAAGAGAGCGCTAGCTGTTGTTTTGTGCTTCTGCTTATACCAGCTCCACTTTGAACGCTGATAGGGAGAAGCAGATTGTCACTGTCTGTCCCTTACCATCTAGGACTTGTGTGTGTGGAACATGGGAGAGAAGGCACTGAGGGACTCCCTGACCTGTGAGGCACTGCTTCATAAAGACGTGATTGATAGTAGCACAGGAAGGCAGGATAGATTCAGCAAAGTGGCTACTGGTGCTCTGAATAACTTCTGTGGTGGAGTTTGAAGGGTTATTGCAGTACAAGGACTTTAGTAATAACCAAAGAATATATTTGCTGGAGAGGAAAAAGGGTTGTCACCGTCCTTCTGCCAGGAACCTGTTATTTACTAGGGTTTCACCAGAGGGAAAGGACATAGGACTGCACAGGAGCGAGTGTGAATATTCTGCTGAAAATACCACACCAGGAAGAGCAGAGATTGGATTCTCAAACTAGTGGTAGCTTTTCCATCATACCTGTGGGGCCAGGTCTGGCCTATGGCAAGTAGCACGTGTTCATGTGTTGTCCCTATCACTGCGGCCTCATCTGGGGAGCCACAGTGGGAGTGCAACTGGCATCAGACTCAATAAAATCTAATTCAGCAAAACACTTGAACATTTGATTCTTAATTCTACACAAACTAGTTCTGCTGAAAGTTGAGAATGTCCTTAAGTGCCTTTCCCGGGTTTATTTTATGTATTTGATCTAGATCACAAGCATTGGAAAATAAATTTATTGTTTGTTAGGCCAAATATGGCACTATGCTTGGCAGAGGTATTCTTAAATGGAATGTCAGAGTAATGCCATAGGTCAGTCACTGCAAACTCTGAATGTTTTAGGGCTGTATCACCACAAAGATGTGTAATGCAGCTAATGTGATAGCTGCAGAAATTCTTATTATTTATTGTGTTCTACCATCTGTATTATTATGTTCTCATGTTTCTCTCTGTCAAATTTAGAACAATAAAGGGTTGAAAAGTGCAAGTCAGTAACTGATGTCTATGACAGCGTATAGAATATTTGATGTTTTTAATGGCAGCAAGGCAGATGAGTGAAACAGGAAAATAAATGAATTTGAAATCCTTTAGAAACTTTATTCTGTGCGTTTCATTGATATTGAGGAAAAAAAAGTAAGACTGTGTGCTCATGCTGGTATAAGTCTGAAGTAATTGCAATGAAAGAACAACCTGCATGTGATTTAAATTAAATCTAAAAAGAATTACATTCTAGTCCCACATTATTTGGGAACATTTCAATTAGTGTGTTTCCTTTGTCAGTTTGAATCATCAAACCATAACATTTTTCTCTCTCTCTTTTGTTCACGGTCTGTGCTATTTGTTAGTTGCGTGCAATAAAATATTCTTCTTTGCGTATTTAAATGTGAGGAACACAAATAAGAAAAAAGTAGTTTGACTCTGGAGAACTTTTTTTAAAAACCAGTCAGTTTTCTGGGTGCCCCAAGGGCAGCAAAGAAATACGACAAAGCTGGCAAATCTGAAGCCCCTCAAGAAAGTTGAAGTTACTCCAGCTGCAAAGCATGATCTCAGAAAACTAGGGCAGTATATTCCTTAAGCTCTGCTCTTGGACTGACCAAGGAAACTTGAGATTTATTGTTTTGAACTTTAGCTCTCTTGGGTTGGTGCTCCGTGTCCCTGCCTAGGTAAACGGAGGCCATATCCATAAATCAGCTCTTTCTTACGAAATGCAGCGTGTCACAATCCTTCCTCTCAACAGTAGTGATTTCTATTCTAGTGCTGGTTTCCTCAGTGCTCCTGCGTACTTGGCTTGCTGAGAAGCCTCGGTAGAGATCACTTGTATGTAAACAAGGAATTTGGCAGGAACTCAAACCCTTTCAGCAAAGTTTTCATGATATATTATTACCCATAAGGGAACTTCACTTCCTTTACTAGGAGAGCACAGCATCTCATTTTATTCAGTTCTTGTCTTGTTTCTGTCCTTTCTCTCTTCCCGTTTTCATATGCTGTTGTCTCTCGGCTTTCATGGGAAGATTGCTGTTTCAGAAGATTAAGATGAATCTAATTTTATGTTTCAAATCCACATAAAACACGGATAGTTATGGAAGCTTGGACTCATTGTGACAGCAAATTCAGCCTCGAATGCCCTGCAGGGAATTATGTCTTAACATGTTGTATCTCTTTTTCAATGCCTGCAAGGCTATTTCTTCATCACCATGTAAACTGCATGGTGGGGAATGCCAACAAAAAATAAGATGCATTGGAAGATAAAAATTCAGTGTAAATAAGGTGTAAGATAGACAGTAAGCTACAAACGGCTCGTTCTATTTAAACCTACTGGGTGGAAAACAGAAATGAGGGACACATTTCTGATTATCTCACAAACTAAAAAAATCTATTTAATATTTGTTGACAGTATCAGTAATATGCATTGGAATTCAGCTCGCTGGCATCAGATGCAGTTAAAAAAAAACCACCAAAAATACACGATATATACCAGCATTATATTTGTATGTGATGGTAAATGTTTGCTTCTAGCACAATTCCCCTTGGGAGAGAAGGGGGGATGGGAGATGGTATGTAATTCTGCTTTTTCATTTGCAGCAATCACTAATTTCAGATGAGTTGTTAGACCACACGCGAGTAATTTTCCTAAACAATGGCTTCAATTAGTGGTCAGATCCAGCTTGTTGGTGTTTTAGGCTGTTTTCTCACCCTGGTCTGTACAATAGACATTTTGCAGATGTCATGCAGTGTTCTTACAACAGCTGTGTGAGATTTCCTTCTGAAGAAAGTGTTCAAAAAAGGGAAGTTGGGGGGCCCATTTGCAGAGATGCATGCCTGTGTTTGAATGTTTAATTACAGCGATTGCGAGGCAGGGCTGTTGCTGCCTGCCACCACTTAGCACTTACACAGAGGGCTGAGTGAGTAGTGGGGTAATGTATTTGAGAACATGTTTGTTAAGACCAACTTGCAATTCATTCTGGCTGTCATTATTCATAAAGCTGGATGGGATTCTTCCCCACACATTCACACATGTAGAAAAAGGGAGTTTTCCTCCCCAAAAGCAGAAGAAAATACATCTTTGGACTTTGGTCCGAATTGTTGGACTAAAAAAAATAGTATAAATTGCTTTTTTCTTTTAATTTTAAACAAGAAGATATTGTTAAGTATTTTAACCAATTCCAGCGATATAAAAGACTCTTTTTCACAAATATTTTACAGTTGGCTTTTTGACTTTGCTGGGAAGGAGTAGAGATCGCTTCAGACAGAAGTTCAGCACAGAGCAGTGCAAATCCAGGGGATGTGGGAACATTTTGGCAGGATCCCTAGCTGTATGGGGGAGGTGTGGCTCATTAATATGGAGCTATGTATTTATGCTTGAATTAGTATATCTGAGGGAACAAATGACTTTGTGCTGGACAGGCTATATACACAAAATTACTTCTCTTGTGACACGAAAAAATGGAACATAAAATCCGATAGACAGTAAATCTAGTTTATATCTTCCTGTCTCTAATCAGAAAAGAATCTGGCTATTTTTAACCATAGGGTCCAATTATAAAGTGAAATGTAATGTTCTTTCTTTATCAAAAATGTCAGGAAAATATTTTAAGGGTCAAATCCTTGGCCAGTATAAATTAGGGGACTGGGCTGATTTGTACCAGCTGAAGATCTGACTTTACGTGTCCTTAAATTTTCAGATTTATCTCGCTTCTGAAGTGTGTGTGTGAGTCTCAAAAAGACTCACTTTTTTCCGATTCTCAACTTTTTGTTTGGAGGCAGTAGATTGTAGAAGACGCTGTCAGCTTCCAAAATGTCTCATGGATGCATTCGGTCAAATTTTATTGATGTGAGTAATATTGAAAACGGTGTTAAAACTCATAGGTCCATAGACATATAGAGCTGTTGATCAAGTGTAAATTAAAAAGATGTTAGCAAGTTGGTAATGGATCATGAAAAAATAATGAAGAGGGGCCTAGAGAAGGGAACATGACATGAGAAGAAAGATCAAAACAGGTACATTCTGCTTGCTTAAGTGGTCTGATTGTCACTGGCTATTGGGTTAATAAAGATTTAGGACAAGCAGTTGTGTGCTGTGATGTGCGCAATAATCATGATTCAAAATAAATTGTTATAAATATGTAGATATCAAACTCCGAATATCTCCTTACTGTGTAGCCTTATCACAATGCACTGCAATCAGACGTATCAGATCTCACGGTCTGAGCCACACTGATAAGCTCAGTTCTTCAGTATGATATCTCCAAAAATGCAAAGGACAGTAATAGCTCGGTTGAGGCAGGAGCACTTTCCTTTGCCTCAGCATTAGCCCAAAACATGGGATGACTTTTTTTCTGCCACAGGCACTTTTTTTTTAAAGATGATGTGCTTGAGTGCTTGTGGCTGTTAATGATTCCCTGACACTTTTCATAAGAACCTCAGCACCATCTCCATTCCACCAGGTAACCTGTGCTCATCTGGAAAGCTACCGCTCCCTTCCTGAGGGTGCAGCTTTGCAGATGCTGGCAGCAGGGCAATCTCATTAGCAGGCCCACGCCTTTGAAATTGGCTCTCTATGTATATACACTTAAGTGTGAATCCTAATCATCAGTTGAGCTCTAAGAACTTGTTCTTCCTGCAGCCAGTATTGGGAAGGCTGGTGTGGATTTTCGATCTCGTTAGGACAGTTCAGGTTTCAATAGAGGCAGCTAGATGGCATGGTGATGAGTGCCCTATATTTAGCCATCATTGTAATAACAGCAATTGGTTTTATTATTGCCGTCTGAAGTTTCAGTAATAACAAGAACTGGAAAATGTCAAGACTGAACCCATTCTTGTGGTTTCCTGACCGCATGTCTTTGGGACGGGTTCAGCTGAGGCATCTGCTAAGGTCCTGTCACCTCTGAAAATTTGCCTCATTCATTAAAATGGTTCAAAATAGTTTACTGGCATTTTGATGCTTTGTTTAAGGAGGTGAGAACTGAGAATAAAAAAATGTTATTTTCTACCAATGAATTTTGAGCAGGCTACACCTCCAAAGTTCTTTCAGTCCTGTTTAAGGGCATAAATCAAAGGAATAGCAGAACTCCTTTGTTCCAGTTACTATTTTATGACACCAGTATAACTTTCAGAGGTTTACTGTTTAGTGTGAGGCCTGGAACAGTGGATACACCAGCAGAAGCAAAGGGTATTCTCAAGGCCTGGGACACAACAGCAAGGCTTCAGGAGAAGTGTGGAAGGGATTCCTGCTTCCCTCTTCTCAGCTTTGTACCATCAGCTTCTTGAGCAACTGGGGCATTAGCAGCGGTATTTGCAGAAGTACAGGTGCACCTTAGTAAAGAGAAATTATGTGCAGGCCATCAGGGATTTCTCCAAAATAGTTGAACCATACCAAAAATGCTGGAGGAATTTCATTTGCAGAGGTGAGCTAAATTGCAGGCAAGTTTTTACAACCAATTTACAATCAATTTTGTAATTCAGTTGGTCCATCCATAAAATCAACTATGCTTTTTGGACAAGTGTAAGAAATAAGCTCTTGTCTGGAAAATACTACATATGCTCTTACAGAACACCATTAATAGCGTTGTTCTCTATACACAGAGACAGGATATGGGTTTTTTCCATACTTTTAGCAAGTGCCACTTAAAGTTTTGTAGATGGAGCCGGAGCCATGGTGTCTAGGAGGCCAAGCATTCTGACAGGCTTGCTTAAGTGCAGCAATTCAAGTTTCATAACTAGCTGCCCAAGGGGACCGTGTACTAACAGCATCCTCCTATATTGGCTCTGTATGTTGGGAAAGTCACAGGAAGTCTAAATGAAATCGCCAAATACCCTTGGGCCTCAGGCCTATATGGTGGCATCACTGTTGAAATATAATAAAAACGATGCTAAAAAGTACTATCCCCAGTGAACCAAATAGTCAATAAAGAACAGGATCTGTGCAGAATTGATTGTGTTCATAGTGAGTTTTTGTCTACTTATAGTATCAATTAGAGTTGTATTAATAGGCACAGTTTTGTCTTTACGCTGGCATTAATTTTAATGATGAAGGTTATCAGTCAAAAAGTGAAGCAAAGATATCTGCAATAACGATTTCGTAGTCTGGACCTTCCATAAGTTAATGCAATACACTCGCGAGTGGATCATCTGCTTAGAAACAGTCTAGCAGCTTGTCTCAGGTCCTGTGTGTCACTTCCTAACTGCAGTTACCAGGGCCCTGTGGTGACTCCAGCCCATCCACTCCTCTGAGCAGGGACAGCTGTTTGTTTCATTCAAACTGCTGCTGTTTGCATGCAGAACAAGCATAAAGCAAGTGCTCTCAAATACATACATCTTTGTGTGTTGGCAAGGGGCAGGTGTAACATTTTCTGGAGAAAAGTTAGGTCCATTGGGGTATCAGACTTAATGCAGGAGGACCATAACGCTCTTGCATTTAACTGTATGTGGAACTCAAACGTGCAGATGCATAACAGATTAAAACGACAAATATGCCCTGTGTGTAAAGTTCCTCAGTAAATAGATTCTGGCTCTGGTCTGCAATCTGTTGTGCCGTATCCTAAAAGACTCTAAAGAATCAGTCCTGTAGTTGAGATGTGACACAATGAGAGCACAACCCTATGGTCTCCAGACCACGCGTGTCCACGTGGGCCTTTAGCTTTACAAACTGTGTAGGTGAAGGAAAGGAGTAAGTTGCACTGACTGTCTGTGCCTCTGAAAAGCTGGTGTAGTTTTCTAAACCTTGTTTGCATGGTTGGGAAAGGAACCAGTGACAGAATTTGACATTCTCATATGGGTAGTGGGGGGTTTGTTTTGTTTTCTCACTTGTTGGCTCTTCTGAAGAGCAAAGTAACATTTGCCTCTTATGTTTTACAAGTAGACTTGAGTTCTTGCAATATCAGGGAACTGGAACATATAATGTTGTCCTCCTTCTGTGCTTGGTAACAATTTGAACCGTCAGGGATGCTCACAGGATGTGTTTCAACAGTAGGATTAGGGTCTGGTTTTGTCAGTGATTGTTGATCTCTCTGAAATTGTCTCTCTTTTTGTCTGTGTGACTGGAACAATTTATCAACAAAACATAGCAATGCCACAAGAGGAGATGCATGCTGGCAGTGGCAAAAAATGTTTATTATTGGAGCGCACAGTTACAGAGCTCATATAGCGACTTGGTGTCGCACGAGGATTTCCTCTGGACAGTGTTCCTGGAGCTTGGCTTGCGGGGACACAGTGTAGGGCAACAGGCAGGAGCACGAGGCCGGCTCCTCGCTGCAGCCTGTGGATCAGATGTTTGCAGCCTCTTCTTTGCCCTGCAAATGCCTCACTTCTGATGATATATTTTGGCTGTATGTTTGTTTTTTGAAGGAGGAAGCTGTGGGTTTGTGGACTTTTAAAATCCAAGCTTGGCAAATTCTCAGCTCAAAATTCAATTTTTTTTTTTTTGAAAGTGTGTTAGACACTAGCTCCCCTCCCAAATGAAATCCAATGAAGAAAGCTCTCTTTGAACCCCCTGCATGGGGGGGTTTCAAATGAGAGTACATATGATTTATACGATATTATAACAGAAGAAAATAGGAGGTTATTTTAATGAAATGGGAATAGAAGAGAATGGAGTTTGGTTTCAGATGTTGTATGTATTGTGAGTCATCCCGATGCTTTTATGTTAGATTCCTGAGTTACACCAATCAATGAAATTGGCCTGTGCTTTTCTCTCCCTTTCTTCATTTAAACGTCAAAGTGAAATTCAAAGGCTTGTGCAGAACTACTTGAGTCATTCAGAAGATCACTGCCCCACTGGGGATTCTCTTTGTTTCAGCACTTGAACACTATTGGTTTTATTATCTCCATTCAGGTTTTGTGATTATTCTCATCCATAGTCTCCTAACAGTCATTAGAGATGCAGACAGAGAAAGAGTTCTGCCTTTGCATTGCATGAATAAATATAAATACTATTTTGTGGCTTGTCAACAATATCTACTAGTGACGCAGTGTAGTAGCACATTCTGGGTACTAACAGCCCCATTTGTGAGATATTAAAGCCCCCTTCATTCCTGTTGGTTTCACTGGCGTTAACAATTCTCAAGACCAGATGGTTTTTCACTACACTGGAAGATACAGAGGAACAATAATAATGGTGATCAGTGAAGTCACAAAGTGTTTTAGCTCAGCTCCACAGCAGCCACTAATTACTTCAGCTCTAAGCTTGCTTAAGGTGTGGTTCCACCTTACAAATCTTTTGATGGCAAAGCTGATTTAAGTCACTGTTGCTCTTATTCAGACAAGTTTCAGTCTTTTTGAACCAATGCATAACCCAGGTGTGTGAAATGGCCTTTTTTTTTCTTTTTTTTTTTTTTTAAAGTGACATCGTATAAAGGATTCCCTCAGCATGAGTAAGGGAGTTACTGGGGAGCAGGAAGAGCAGCAGGAAAGGAGGGAGAATAGGGTAGGAATCTCTTAAACCATCTCTTCCATTGAAGCATTCGTAGCAGGGAAATGCAGAAGAAAATCAGTGCTTAATTAGAAAGGCCTTGAGTGTTGTTTGATGTGGTTAAAGTTGCAATTTAAAAAAAAACCCCTGTTTTTATTTGTTTGTTTCTCTTAATACCAAGTTGAAATTGCACTCAGGTATCCCGGATTGTGGTAGCTTTTCATTGCAACCTGATTTGAATAACCTCAGCAGCCCGAAAAATTGCTTCTCACCTACTTTATAGACTCTGGAGGACCACATAGCCTGTTGATGAGGAATGAAGAGCTCATTCAGGAAAACAAACAAATAAGAAAAAACCTGTGATAATATCCCACAACTCAAACCAAATGAAAAGAATACTGTAAGATTTGATAAAGTTAAGCCAATATTTTTAATGATAAGAGATAGATGCATGTGCAGGTCTGAGCCACTTCAGCTGCTGCTGGTGGTTTCTAGTACTGGTTTACATGGGGAGCAGGTGGAGAGGAATGAAAGGCTGCTTTGTTTTTCAGAATATAAAGCAGACTTGCTTCTGGTTCTTCTCTGGCACTAGTGTGACATCATCTGGGTGGTCTTCCCATTGTTTGTCAGTGTAATATCAGCTCACCTGTAAGAGAAATCTTTTAATTAGTTTGCAGTTGTATTTGAGACAGATGAGCTTGGCACGAGAAAACATAGGCGCTGGTGATGAATTTTGAATTTGATTCTGAGAAGCTGCATTATGTTTTCCCAAAGGTAAAATCTGGTTTTCAGATCCCACATCTAGCTGCTGGGAAAACCCTGTATCCTACACAGTCAACCTCCAGTTAAACAAAAGCTTCAATGGAACATAACGGCCATGGGTAGGATGGAAATTATCAAGTCAGTGGAGAAAGGGTAGTGCAGGAGGAGAAAACAGACTGATTTAGACATCTCCTGCGTCAATTAAACAGCTCTGTTTTCTAACCCGGTCCATTTCAGACAGGGGTTAATTTTGTCCAGACTAGATAAGCAGTGGTGATGTTTAGTTGTAGGGCAGTGGAGTGGTAATTCATGGCTTCAGCTTATGTTTTTAATAAGGGTTAGTCTCAGCTTATGGTTTTGCTTGCACATATGTATTGCTCCAGGGAGAATGGATGTTGCAGGCCAGGTCTAGAGCCGGAAAGAACCTTCCCTTTGCTGCTGGCAGGGGGTGGAATAAGTTAAAGTTCTATCCCCTTTTTTTTTTTTTCAGTTTCCTATGATATGGCCAAACTATAGGCAGAGAAATGCTCTTTTGCCTCTCTCTCAATACGTATGAAGTGAATAAAAATCTTACAGATTCTGAGTAACAGCGAGAAGTGTGGAAGAAAACACTTAGCATTTGCAAAAATTCCGTCTATGTATGCAGTGTGTGTATGCAGCTTTTTTTAAAGTAATACAACATTGTAGTCCATTCAGTGTTAACCTAAATGGAGACAAGTGCAGCAGCAGATACAGCTACCACGGGGCTGTTGTTGGTTTTTTTTGTATTTCCACTTGAAATTTGCTTGGTAATATCCATCTGAAATACAATAGCCATTAACCCTCATTAACCCTATAGAAGTACGATCAAGACAGGTGTTCCCAACAGGACAAATAGAAGAGAAGTCTTATGCAGTAGGCCATGAAGCAAATTGAAGATGATGTCAAAATAAATCTTAAAGATGAAACTAGATAAAAAGGCGCAATATAGAAAAGAAAGCATGGTAGTGCTGAGGCAAGCAGCAATTTATTAATGTTTGTCTGCAGAAAAGTAAAGAAACTCTGCATATCTGTTTTGCTTAATTATCTGGTTGACCTCAGTGAAAAGAAAAGCTGAAGTTAAATGCATAACATTTCTCTTTACAGTGTTTTTTTCTCGGTTCCTTTCTTATGAGTACCCATGTGGTTTCTGTGCTTCTAAGCAGAGTGATAGCTCTAGTCATTTTAATAACCTCTGAGAAAGTGCTTCAGGACATATTTGCAGAGCTGAGGTTGCCATGCCACAGCCTTGTCTCCTTACCATGCTCCAGATATTGAACCTTCCCGTAACTACAATTACAACATAAACCACAAAATGTAGATTTACAGATTGTTTTCAACAACACCCATTCAAATTTACTTATATTTACACTAGAAAAATTAGGGTAAGTGCTATTGTGACCAGAGACACAGACCAAGATCAATAACCAACCAATTCTTGGCTAATAAAGCACTTCTCTAAGGTCTATGGTTGCTTTATTCTGACTTTGAGGTTGGCCTCTAATGTCTTATCCATTGACTTTTCCCGTAAATATGTCTAACAGAGACCAAGCTGAACCCTGAGAAGAAAAGATACACTCTGTTTGGTAAGAATTGCTAATTAACTTGGTATGTAAAATCTGTAGCTACTCTCTGCTTTTAGCTTGTCTTTGGTGGCAAATATGCATGTGTAACACAGGTATAAAAGTAAAACATTAATTCCTGTGATACAGGTAGAGGTTCCTTAAAGTAGCAAGCAATTCAAATCTACTGTATTTCTTATATTTTTCAGTATGAGTCTTATGTAGCAAGGAAAATGACTATTGCAGAACACATTTGTAGCAGAGTAACAGGATATCTTTGTCAGGGACTCTGGTCATATATATTTTACATACATCGATTAAAAGATAAAAGGGTTTTTGTTTTCCTTTGTTTTTGAACAGAGAAATGCGTTAACATTTCATTGCTTGTGCTAATCCATGTGAGTCATTATATTAAAACGTAGGAGCTGGGCACCATTTGCCATATTCGAATTTGCTGAAAACTTGAAAACATTGTGCTCTGTTGAAGTTTAGGTTGTTGGGGCCTGATGGTGCAAAGACTTGACAGAGTTCAACTGCAGTAAAGCCTTTTAACATGTGTTTTAAAGATAACTGAGTTATGTAATTTTTTCCAAGGCACTTCTCTACCTTCTCAGGAAAAAAACCAACCAGCATTAACACTTCGTACATTGGCATCTTTTGTCACCTCTTGACTTGTTTGGTAGTCTGTCATTAGCAATGTGCGCGGTACTTGCAGCTGATCTCTGACATATTGCTCAATGGCAGGAAGCAGAACGATCTCAGCTCTGTTAGTGGCTACAACAAAACACAGAAAAGCTGTAAGCAACATGTTGTTTCACTAGTGGATTGGAGAGGTTGTGCCAAGGTTACTGCATGGATTGCTGAAGAACGTGGTACAGCTGCTTTGACTCATGTGCCGAGTTTTTTGCTAGGGCTGGGCAGACATATGTACCCATAAAGATGTATGGAGTGTGTTCATTGAAGCTGCTAGAGTGAAGAGAGGATAACCTCCAACTGCTTTACTTGCTTTCACTCAGGAAACAGTAGAAGACCAAAGATCGTGACCAGAAGGGTGCAAATATCTGTAGTAGTGGTTAGTCAGATGGGGTATTTCACCTGAAGTAGCCTGCATGTTAACTGGTAGTGAGTTTCCCATTAGGAAACAGTCACTACCTCTTTGAAAGGATCATGATGTTTTGACACCACATAAGCAGGTGAGGTTCCACTAGACAGCATTAATGACATGGTGTGTTATAGTAACACATAATATTCCTGCTACTGAAAATTTTAAATAGCGCAAAACCAAATCATTGTATTGTCAGCTAAAAACATTCGAGTTCAGATTTTCGATATCTGGTTTTATTAGTACACTAATGCATTTCTTCATCCTCTTTCTGTGTGTTAGAGCTAGGAGAATTTATCTACGTAGCTTCCTCTTGCACCTCCATGGGCGAGGCAAATGTATCAAGACTCACTAGCACCCTGTGGTTATTTAAACCTGGCATTTCTCGTCTTGCTCATCAACGGTATTGTTCTGCATACTCCTCAGGCTGGAAGCGTGTAGGTATCACAGCTTTGGTAGGGCAAGTGTGTGACAATGGATTAAAGTCCTGTTCTCAGAGCGCTGCTACCCAGTCCTCAGCTTCAAAGACACGTAATGGAGAGCTTGGTACCTTGCTGACAGAAACAAGAGAATGTGGTAAAGTAAACTTTGTAAGGAGTAAGTGTAACTTTGTGAGGTTAAACCATAGGTTATGCCTTAATCTTTGTCAGGAGGATGAGAGTATCACAATGTGTGTGTATATATATATATATGTGTGTGTGTGTGTGTATATATGTGACTGCTACTTATCAAGTTCAGACTTTTGATAGGGTGAGTTAGGAGGACTGTTTTCCTTTGGAAGTTGCCCATGGTGCATGTGATATGACAGCACTTTGAGCGGTGGGTCTATCCTCCTCCCTGTGTTCAGGTCAGGGCTGTGCCTGAGCCTACACACCCTCACATTTCCTGTGTCTGCCTCTGGAGCATTCAGAGTTTGAACACTGCCAGAGAAAGGATGCTGAACCTTAGGCCTGCTGCAGTTTGGAAGCTGCTGGAGAGAATCTAGCTGAAGTCAGAGAAGCTTACACCAAGTTAGACTTGTGGGTCTGTCCCACTTGTCTTGGTTTTTGCTAAAGCTGAGTGGATCCCACAGAACATCTGCTGGTTGCTGCCCTCCAGGTGACAATGCGCTATGCAAAGACATCCACATCAACAACCGAGAAGTGCTGGCTGATTCTGCCATTTTCGTTTTGGTTGTTGCGTACTTTCCAAGTGATGTGACTCTGACAGAATTAGTCATGCTTCCATGAGAAGATCTCTGTATTGTTACAGTGAACAAAGCAATTAATATGTCTTTAATTTGCACCTAACAAAACCAAAAGGATGTGTTTATTCTGTGTGACATGTAGACAAATTTTTCTTTAAAAACAAAGTTTCATGCTGTGACTACAATTAGTGTAATTGTCAGCTCTTCTCTAAAAACAAATATGTATTAAGAGAAAAGCCAGTATTGTGCCCTCCTCTGGTGTGAAAATGAGACAATCAAAATCTATTGTAATTACCTCAGTGATATTATAATTAGCAACGATTAAGTTATTCCATGCTGTTTTTTTCCTCTTGGCTACAATTAAAAAAAGTATATATCTTTCTGTTGCACATTACCACTGATCATTTTACCTCCATACATGTCTCGTAAGTGGATAAATTAGAAGTAATTTTAAAGCACAACTCCGTTAAAACATATATCTTTCTATTTAACTGTTTTAACCCTTTGCAAGTTTCCTACATCTTTTAACATCTGTGTAAAATCGCCTTGTTTGTTTGTTTTAAATACTCTCTGGGCCATTAAACCAAAGCCATAAAAACGTGGTGAGTACCCTACTTGCTTGTAACAGATGATCTCGGTTTTCAAAAGTCACTGTACTAAGTGACAAACCAGTGATGCCAGAGGTGTTCTGTAATCAGGAACTCGGCATTACCCCAAAATCCCAGTAGGAGATACTTCTCTCTTTGTACTCCCAGTGGGGTTCTGTCTGGGAGACATGCTCTGGGCAGTTCTAAATCACATTTTTCCAATCAATGTCCACCCAAAACATAGTGATTCCCACTACTTTTAGGGGAGAAGAGGAAGAAATACTAGAAAGAGTGTCTCTCTCTCTGATAGACCAGGTGTTAGTCATTCCTGCATACTTGTGGTGTGCAAAAAACTCCGGTTTAGTTTCCTTTTCTGCCTGAAAACAGGTGGGTCCATGGGCTGTCCTTATTCTAGGACTGAAGTACTCTCAACCTTTTTTTAAATCTGTTTCACTTTGTGAAAAAGAACATGGGTCAAGAAGAGGGGCAGACTGACTTGGACCCATTTAGTATTTCAGGCCTACAGGTGTAATGGAGGAGACCTTTGCCTAAAAAGATAGTTACTGTGTTTTACCATAGGAGATTACAAGATAATCCGCAAGTGTCTGTGTCCCAGTCATCAATATGAAGGCATTCCCAAATCACAAAGATGAATACAACCAATTTCAGAACTGCTGGTTCTCTCTGGAATAGCTGCAGAATATCCTAAGTCCACGTCTAAGAAGATAAGAGGGGATACTGAGATCAGGCAGCTAGGAAAAATCATGGGCCGGTTTTACAACAGAGATTAAAGAAGCCAAAACAACCGCCCAAAAATCCAGTCACATCACTTTCCCTAAAATAAATGATTGCATTTCTGACCAAAAAGCAGCAAAGCAATATAATAATTGTATGAACTGTAGATCTAGTGTAACAGCTCTAGGAGGAAATTCTCTGTTCTTTTGAAATTCTCTGTTCTGCTTGCATCCTCAGTATCTTACAAGAGTTAGTTTTCAATCCTGATGCTATCAGACTTGAAATCTTGTTCTCTCACTGATCATCTAGTCTAGCAATGCTTATTTTGGCACCACTCCAGGACTAAATATGGCAAGTCCTGGACCTTGGACCAGTGTAATTTTCATTCCCTGCTAAGTGCCTACATTTTTAACCACACAGAGGCAGAGCTCTGAGCCTCAGGCTTCCTTTGTGTGCATGTCAGTGATGTTAATAATGTCTCTATTGGTATCTTGTCTCTGAAGTGAACTCCTAAGGCTTTCATTTTGCGAGTGGAAATCCTTTCTAAAAATGATTCCATCTCTGACTCTGTATGGGGTACTGCAATCTAGTCTCATTAGAGACAGAGAAAGCTCTTAGGCCAGCTATGAAAAGACAACAGGAAACTTTATTTCATCCAACTTTACCCAAAAAATGTATCTATGATTTCCTTTTTATTTTAGTCATTAAATGGCTGTTTTCAGATCTAGTACTAAAAGGGCCCTATCCTCTGAGGTTCAGAGGGAACTGTATTCAGCCAGGACTTAATGATGTTCTTCACCTTGCAGGATGACAGTGTTAGAAAAGAAATTCTGAATACGTTGGGAAGCTGCTGTCCAGTTCCAGGATACCACCAATTGCACCTTTTAACACTGGTGAGGGGAAGAGTATGTCCTAAAAGAGAGCTTCTGGCTGAACCTTGGGGTAGCAGTTACACAGTGCATTCATTCAGATACAATCACTGCATGAGCAGAGAATGCAGTTTTAACTCCTGCTGCAGCCGACTAATTCATCTTTTAGCTTGCAACTTATTCTTTCATCTCTGCATTTTATATTCAGAACAGCCAGGTATATTTTCAGAAACTCTTGTGTTCCATGCATAGCAGAAGATGCAACCAGATAAAATGGGATAGTGAGGAGGCCTCTCTTGCAACGAAACATAGGTGTGAAATAGTATTTATTAGCGTCAAATGTTAACTGAAAGTCTCTTCCTGTAAAGGATCAGCCTGAGTTGTGATGTGGGAGCTAGAAAGCACCTGGATGCAACAGGGAGCCCGCTGATGCCTTTATGTTGTATTTTTCTTGTGAATATGCTTATGCTTTACTAGGTTTGGATGCCATATCTTCACTCCTCATGCTCCTCCAGATACTTCTGAAGTGCTCCTTATAGTGCTATATGATTTTTATTTTTAAGTGCTAGTTACTTGTTTACATACTGACTTTTTAATGTAATTACACTCAAGATGAAGCACTTTGTAGAAGGAAAACATAGCTCTGGAGTCCTGATGTTTCTGACTTTTAGAGATTGTAAAGGTACTTCTCTGTGTCTAATCTGATGTGAATGTACTGGATTATTTATAGGCACCCCATAGTAGCAATACTTCATTACTGGCCTTGGGAAGATTGCTCCATAAAAGAGCCTGTCAATAGGGTTATCAAAGCTAATGCTACATCAAAAACACTGATTCTTACTAGTCTGTTAGAAGTGGAGCATCTTGTAATGTTGCTCTGTGTACATAGTCATTTGCATCCTGGCTTTTGGGTTTGTCTGACCTTAGGAGAACCACTGTCATAGCTTGCAATTCTTTTGGTTCATTAGCATTAATACTTACCTCTGACAGTGCATAAGCAGGTCTAACAAGTGTCAGCGATAGCTAATTATTCAGGTTGGAAACGTGCTGCATGGCTGCAGAGGCATTTATTTAGTGGTATCATACTGATGTTGACGTATAAACCTCGCCGGATTTTAGGAGCTCATGGGAAGTCTTCATCCTTATATCCTCTAAGGATTCGTTTTTCACTTTAGTGTGGAGGACTGAGTCTATGCCATCCTGCTGACAGTAAAACAGAATTAGTAAGATAATCCTGTTCCTCACTGATGATCAAAGGTAGGACCTTGTAAAATGAGAAAAGGAAAATGCAGAGACCAGAGTGACAAAAATAAACTAAGAATAACTCGGTTATTGTTCATGTTTCTGGTAAAGTGCTCAATGCCACTCTGACAATGAAGAGCAAAGCCAGAATGAACACTTTCCTGCTAGCATGAATGTAGCCCATGTCGTTAGAATACGGAAATGATTTTAAGTAGACTGAGCTGTGCTGCCTTTTGTACACAAGAAAGGCTAATCCCATTAAAAGTAATGGTCTGAGATTGCTCACTCCAAGTACTGTTAATGAGTTAAGTTTGTTCTGTGTGTAATGAGTCCTCGGTGTTCTTTATGTCCTCCTTGCTGATGAACTGCATAGCAGGAGCTGTCACAAGCTTAATTATGAAAATTTCCATGAGTGAAAAATATCATTTTAGGAAGCAGCGATAAATAAATGGCATTTGTGAGCTTCATTGTGTAGAGCACAGAGCATCCTGCTCTCGTGATTTTCCTGGTAGTTGCCACAGTTCGGCAGAGCTCAAATTTAAGCTTGTGTTACTTAAATTTTCATAATGTCAGACCTAAAAAGCCATGTTAAAGATTGCACTTACGTTATATAGATTCCATTGCCCAAAACCAGAGAAGGCCTCTTTTTATAGCACAACTCAACTTCCTTTAGCCTGTTAAGGATTTTAAAAACCTGTGTATTTGTTCACATCCATTGTTTCCCTTCTTCCTTACCTGGTTGTGAGGTTTGACGGGCCAAGTTGCAAAGGTCTCAAATCTTGCTTCCACCTCCATTTCAACCCACTTCATTTTGGCTTGGGTGTAAACACTACATGTATAATCATTTGGTTATCATGGTTACAGGGATCAAACTGGGCAACTTCTCCACCTGAGGAATCTGGCCAGCCCAGGAAAGATGTAGAGCGCGCTTGCCATAATGTTTTATATATGCTGGCAACTAGCAAGTGTTTGGAGGATCGAGTCCGAACTTAGGCTGAATCATTATGCAATATTTTTTTCACAACATGAAAATACTGAAAATAATTATATCGATTAAGGCACCTTGGAAGGGACAGAAAAGCATCTTATGCATATGCAGTAGCCTAACAGTTTAGAATTTTCTATCTTTTTAGTATTGAACAGGAGCGTTTGATCAGCTATATAAATGCTGCTTGGCAAGGAACGTTGACTGTATCAGACAACATATGGTTCTAGAGTACACATTTGCAAATTAAGTGGTATCTGGTCACAAAATGTGTTCACTTTTTATTTTAAAACGCAACTTGCCTCCCCCCATTTTCAGTTACAGCCCATTTCATTTGGTGAGTAGATTATTCAATAAAAACCAGTCTTGGATATAAGACAGATCGGATTCAATAATAATAAAAAGATCTTAACAGTGACATTAATAACCTCAGTTCCTAGCTCAGAACTTGTTAGCCAGATCAGCCTCCAGCACAGTATTAATGTATCCATGAAAAGGAGGAAAGAAAATGTAGGTGCTTTTATTTTACATCCATATCCGAGTTCCTTTGCTGGTGGCAGCCACTTTAAAGCAGTCAGTGTTTGGGAACGGGATTGTTTTTGTTTTTTAATAACGAGGTTTTCAAGCCACGATGGCGGTTGTGTTAATTGGGATGCCATTTATAAGACCTTGAGACCTGGCTCTGATCATGAAAAAAAGATCAGATCTTTTGGACAGAGATACCAGGTTGAAACCTGCATTTTTAGGGGAAAGCACGAGTACAAATTTTACCAATGTTCTCTAATTTGCTTTAAAAAAACCCCCCAAAAAACCTACTTGCAAAATTATCCCAAGCCTCAGGCATATGAAGCAAGTCCTGAATCTCATTATTAAATTGTCTTCTGCATTAGGCTGTTCACCCAGGCCTGTGTCTGAAAAGACATTTATGTACCTGAACTTCTGTGGAACTTGGTAGGAGTTTAAACACTCAAACACAATGTAGGATCTGGACTATTGATGTGCTCGCCTGATGGTAAACCACAGTTTTAAATAGTACTGTTGCATGCATGAGTAAGATCAGGCCCTTTAAATAGCATTTGCTTTCACTGGGCTGAGACTGTTCTGATGTCCGGTTTATTAGATGAGAAAATAAGCATGGCCCAAACAGTATTGCTCGGCTGCAACTCTTTCCTCTTTGTATTGCCATCAGTTTCCCACAATGGCTGCAGCGCAGCAATACCAGTGCTTTCCTTTTCAGCAGTCATGTAACGCAGCCCTGGGCTCCCTTAGAGTTGCTATTAATTCAGTTATAGTGCAAAATAAAACCAGGGCAGCTGTCACATGCAGTTTATGGAGTAGCAGAATTCAGACCAGCCCACTGTAGCCAAAGCAAGCCTTGCTTGCAGTGATAATCAAATAACTGAGGTTCTCACAGTGTTAAAGGTGTTTCCGTCATGACCGCTGCTCTCAGCAATGCAGAACTTGGTGGCTGCTACTGCCCTTTTCTAGTAAATTCTCATTCATTTCTTTTAAATTCAAAAGGCTGGTAACCACAAAGTAAGGAGGCGTGGATGCTGAAAGATCTCTGGAAGCAATAGGTGTTGAACAAGTTGTTAAACAAGAGAATTGGATGTCTTTTTTCATCATTCCCTATGTAACATTGATTGAGTGGAGTTTGAATAGGTATTGGTTTTAGATAAGCAAGACAAAGTGAAAGATCAACAGCAGCTAGTGAGGATGAACATTAGAAAAGGACCGTAAAGACAGTATCTTGTGAGGATCTGGCTAGACATAGTTCTGCTCTCCTCTGTGTTACCTTAACTCTAAAGTCACTTTGTAGTGACCACAGACCTAATGGACTAACTTAGAAGACCATTTACTTTAAGAGAGAAAGGAAACTCAGTTTAGGGTGGTAGAATGGCTAAGTCAACAAAGGATTTGTATGCAAAAATTGCCCTCTCAGTACCACTTGGCTGTGAGAGCTTTGCACTTCTAGCAGAGAGGTCCTGTAGGCAAAGGCAGCAACTGCTGAAGACCACAGAACAATGTGGTAACAGAGCTAGGAGCAGTTGGAGTTTGAGTCCCAGAGTTGTTCCAAGACTGCTAAATTACACTTCAACTCTCTCACAAAAGTTGGTTTTAAATGTAGTTGTAACTTGACAATATATGCAAAAACTTTTAACCTTAAATGTTTACCCTTAATGGTTCAAAATTCAAAATCTTCTACAGTAAGCAGATATATTTTGATTGCACACACTAATTTTCTGGTACGTACTAATAATGATGTGTAAATAGGTGGGAGATGAGCATTTCTCATGGGAGATGAACAGCAGTGGTGGAAAATAATACGTTTATTGCTGTAGCTCTTCCTTTGGGATCTGCAGGTCTCTGTTGTAGTCTTGGAGTATCTAAGGCTTTACCTATGTACAATCTCTTCAGAAATACAACTGAAGATTTACATTCTTGTGATAAGGAGTGAAGCTTTGGGTAAGACACGGGATAATCCATTGGTGAGAGCCCTAAAATAGGGAATGAAGAATCTAGGCCGTATCTGATCACAGATCCACCATGAAAATTTGTGCCAGTCACACCAGTCTTCTCAAGCTCTGTCTGCCCTGTTTGGCTGTGAGCAGTTTCTAATAGAGCCTCGCTGAAGGGACACTTGCTTTTGAGTGGAGTTATACACATTTGTTCTGTAATTAAGAAATCAAATTACCAGAAGTGCAGATGTCATCCATCTACTTCATGCCTTTAGGACATGAAAGTAATAAATTGATCGTCTCTCTGAGCCCAGTGAGATCCAAAGATGGGTGCAGAAGACCCTGCAAGGGTAATTGCACAAGCAGCCCGCTGAGAAAGACGCGAGTTTGGAAGTGCAGTGCTACTCTGTAGGACTGAAAGCAAAGACTGATGCACTCTGAGGACCATCATTCAGTTTGTGATGTAAGAGAGGGGTTCTCTACCTGTTTACAATAAAATTGGGGAATGATTTGGTTCTGAAGAATCTTCTCTCTTGAGAAAGAGGGAATTTCTGTTAAAATAATTCCAAGCTAGGTATTAGGGATGGCCTTGGCTGCCAGTGCAGAACTGAGATTCTGAGTCTGATGCTTAACTTTCCTAGACCTGCAAGCTGAAAAAGCACACCGTAGGGGACACTGGAGTTACCACTGCACTACAGTTACTGCTGTGTAAGCAATGTCAGTCCCACCCTCCTCAGCCCCATCAGCCTTTTGTTTTTCTTTTGGAAAGTAGAGCATTAAGTTTTGAATATTCACTCCTTTGCTGTATGTCGCAGCCTTTAACGTTACAAAAGCCACCCCTTTTGCTTAAGTGTTTAATTCAATTTTTATTGTGCAAATTATGCTTACCCAGGCAGTACTGTTTAATTGATTAATAAATTACCATTGACTGTCAATGTTCTTGGATTTCCTCTCTGTGCTATTGGAAGCATGGCTGACAGTAATTAAATAATCGTTTCATCACCAGTGATGATTGAGTTTATCTAACTCAGTAGCTCTCTTATGTAACTAGTGTTAAGTTTGAACTCTTATAGGATTATATTGATTGATGGAGGAAGACCAGAAGGATAGCTAACATGTTGTTTCTTGCATTCAGAAGATCAGATAAGAAGAATTGTCTTGATAGTTTACTTGACACATGGGTAAATAGACATTTTTTTAAACCTTGAAACCTATGGTGCCCCAACTTGGCTCATTTAAAGTTCAGCTTGTGGCACTCAGCGTTCAAGAACCCTAATTTGTGTTCTCACTAATGTGGGAAAATGTGTAATACAATGATTGGTATTCAGGTAAAAAAAAGAAAGAGGGAAAAGAAATGTATCTTAAGCATCTTAGCTTAACTCCTAAATATACCTTCGAAAATAATAGTGTGTGAATACATGTATTCACATTCAGATATGCTTAAAAATGCCTCTGCCTCATCAAGTAAATAACCATGCACTCAAATTACACTTTTATACACTTCTTAAGTAGCATCTCATAGCTCTCACAGGCTACATTCTGATTCCTGTAACACTAGTTAAAGTGTCCTGCAGTCAGAACAGTTATTCTGGATTGACAAAAATATAACTGAGATCATTGTGTCAGGGGAGAATTATGAAATGTGACAAGCAGCAGAAAGAACTCATGGAATTTTCTTTAGAAGGGTTGTCAGGGCACAATTCAAGCCCAATTGATCAGGGATGGCTTTAAAAAAATGAAATTTATTCTGCCATCATAACAAGAAGCAGATTAGATGAAAAGCTGCTCAGCTACTTGGTGCCCAGCCTTGCAAGTTCTCCTGGAGGGAAACCTGGTATTTTCGGCCAAAAGTCAACCTTTTGTCAGTTGAAGAGAAGCACATAGTTTTAGGGTCTGTCATCTGAGCGTAAGGAAATACTGTGGAGAATTGTAGATAATCCCCAGGTTCAATTTTGCTTTGTTTTTTAGTTAAGGTTGGGACTAAGCTTCCTCTG
The DNA here is from genome assembly GCA_033124195.1 of Coracias cyanogaster. Classification (NCBI taxonomy): domain Eukaryota; kingdom Metazoa; phylum Chordata; class Aves; order Coraciiformes; family Coraciidae; genus Coracias; species Coracias cyanogaster. The sequence goes on along the minus strand of JAVSBS010017639.1, from coordinate 159,847 downwards.
TAAAAGTATTCTATTAGTAAGTGTGATTGCTTAGAAAATGGGAAAATCTGAAATTAAACATGCTGAAGTACTGAATGGTCAACAAAAGATGACCTTAGGGACACCCGTTTTAAAGATACACAGCAGACTGACTGTCCACAGAAGGAATATCTTTGGAAAACCCTCTCTTATAATCAAGAGAAACCAATTTCTCCACCACATGCTTTACATGTGACATTTAAAATGAAGGCCCAAGTCATGTACAGAAAGTTCCTCATTCATAAGTACCATGTGGTTTTTAGTCTAAATTTAATGAGAGCGAGGAGTAAAATACCCTGAAACTGAGCAGATGAAGCTCTCACGCAGCTTTTATGACAGTGATAAACTATCCAAGCTCTGCACTTCTTGCTTTATGATGCTTCTGTCACCTCCTCAATGAAAATGCCATCTTATTATGTACAGTGGGTGTACATTATTCTATATATATTCTAAATCATTTGCCTATTTTGGCTCTCCATTAATGGCAAATTACAGTGAAACTCTAAAGGAAATGTCTGTGATGACTCTGTGAACGTTGAAAGAATTAATTATGATTGATTTTGTTAATTAAGTTCAGTGGCTAATGTCTTTACAGTAATGGGATGCTTAAAAGACAGAGGCAGTATGAAGTGTAGCACCTATAGTTGAGTTGAAGAGGTGCAGTGCAGTGCAGGTATCTATCTGCACGTACAAGACAGGCTGGCAGGGAGTCACTTTTATTCCAGGCTCACGTGTTTTAGATGAATCTTGTCTGGTAAACAAATATCGAGCAAACCCTCCTTGTTTACATGGCACTGAATGTATTACATTAAAATGGTATTTCTGCCAGTTCTATTTTCTCATTAGGTCTAAGGGTTTGGGATAGATTCTAGCTTAGCTGTCTGGTTTACTTTTTCACTCATGTGCAGCTGGGTTAGCCCATCTAGCTGGAGATAACTCAATCTTCTCCAGTTAACTCTAGTTTCCCAGGATTTCTTGCTTTCCTGATGCACTTGCTAGTGAATCCTCGTGGAAGGTGTCTTTGCTCTCTGGCAATTGTCTTCACTCCTTATTCTGTCTTTTGTCCCCATCTGTGTTCTCCATTTGAATTTAAGTTAGGAGAATAGGGAAAGGCTAAATCCACCCACTGAACTCGTTCTGTATGTGTGTATATATGCGCATAGGTGCACTTCCATGGGGTTAGAAGTGACAGAGGAAAGAGCTTGTAATTTGATACAGATTTTGCCTCAAAAATGCAAAACCAGTTTACCACTGACAGAATCACGCAGCTGGATGACATAAGGTGAGTTTGTCCTCATGACAAACATACTTCAGCTAAAATGCCTCAACACATAGATTCTTTTGATGCATTATATATTTCCTTGAACAGGCATCCTAATGCCCAGTATACATTTGGCCTTGAAATGATTTTTTTTTCTATAGCTGGGTATATGCTGCTTTGAAAGAAAGCTGCCACTTGCTATCTCTGTACCCTTGCAGAAGCTTGCCAAAAAAGGTTTCCCTCTTTTTCCTGCAGAATTATTTGTTTTTCCTGACACAAAGGAGAGTGCTTTGTCATTGTTTTCTGTATAACATTGATGGATTTCATGTTGAATGGGTATTGGGTTTTAGTTAAACATGACAGGGGAAGAGATTTATAGGCAGCGGCCGCAGAGGTTGTTTGAAAGGCCCAATAATGCTTCACTGCACAGATGTGTTTTCAGTGTTCTCTGATGGTAAAGAACCAACCGGCTCATATACACTCCACCCTCATTACGGAGCTATCCTTGAAAAGCCGAGTGTTAACAACTATATAGGTTTTCTTTCTTTGGAGTTTCAAAGTAAACAGGATTCAAGGAGCGGCCTTATGTCAGGAATGCTGTACTAATGAGGACAAATTATATTCTAATCAGGTTTCTCCATTATTAATTCGCTGTTATTCTGCTCTCTTTTTTTCCCCTCTCCTCCTCTTTGTGTCCAATTTAAAGTTGCAGAAGAAACATGGGGTGGAGTGTTTTTCTTCTGGTGCTTGTTATTCATATTAAGTAGTCTATTCTGCCTTTGGTGTGATGGTGGGTGTTAAGAATTTAAATCCCCCTGATGCATTGATAAGATAATATGAATCACCACCCAGAAAAAAGTTCTGTATGGATCTCAACAGCTAAGGGATACTAGTGTGGTTGAGTGTATTTCTACACAAAAAACATAACTCATTCTGGCTCGTCATGGTCCTATGTAATTTCAGGATTTTCTTAGAATTTCATATTTTGCTTTTGCAGAGAAACTTGGAGAAGTGAGTAGAAAAATATAATGTATTGTTATAATTGTTCTTTCTTTGTTTTACTATAACTTTAAAAACTTTTTCTTAAACCAAATCCTAAAAGAAACTTAAAAGTGCTATTAAAATGTAGGTGTGGTAGTGAAATAAAAGAAATCTTGCTTGGATGCATGGCATCTTGTTTATTTTAGCTGTGTCGTTTGGGTTTGGAACATGTGTATTAGACATTCTGTTGGGAAGGGCTTACCAGCCCAGCTTTCATGGAGAACAGGTAGTGAACCATGCTAAGCATCAGCTCGCAGGGTTTGTGCACTCATTCAGTTTCCACTACGGCCACATTGTCATTAATCCTTACTATCCCTAGCAGATTTGGAGCACTCAGGGCTTCATTAGCAGCTTGCCAGGAGCTGGAGAGCTGCAGCTAATACAGGAACATCAGACTGGAGGGAATTGCCTGGGTCACTGAGTCCAGTCCTCTGTCATTGCAGGCCACCACATCATACAGTTCCTTTCATCAAATGATCAAGGTCCATCTTAAAAGAAGCCTGCTACATTTAGCACTCCTCTGATTGTTAGAAACCTCCTTCTCATTCCTAGCCTAAGTAGATATGTTGCCCACTGACACCATTTTCTCTTGTGCCAGCATTTTCCATGGTTTTAATTTGTTCTTTATTTACCTGCCCCAGTCTCATTTTGTGTTTGTCTCTCAGTAATCGTCTCTTTCATTTTGCAAGGCTCAATTGACCAAGCTTGTTCAGTCATCTCTTGCAAGACGGGCTCTTTCTCCCTGTGATCTTCCTATTAGTAGGTCCTCCTCTCTAATTTGAAATACTTTCTTGAACACCAGCGTTCAGATTTCCACAACATAATGTGGATGAGGACTCAGCAGAAACTGGTATCGTGACATTAGGACATCCTAACCTTCACTAGAAGAATCTAACCTGATGAACAGAAATAATTTACTTTCCACCTGGTTATACTGTGTTGATGATTTACAGCAAAAGCACTGACTTCTTTCTCCTTATTCATTTCCAGCTGATGAGATTGCATATTATAGCAGAGATTCTTGTTAGTTCCCACAAAGCCTTGCACTAGAATTTTTAAATTGAGTCTCTTTTTCCTCCCTGAGGTCATCAAATACTAGTAGGATCCTCCTGTCTTGAGGCTGAGGCATGCAGATCTGCATCTATTTAAGAACACACCCCAAAAAGCTCCCCCAAACTGCCCCAAAACTGAAGGAGTTTGCCGTATGATGTTGTTTGTTCTTCTGTCTTCTTGCAGAGTTGGAAGCTAATTGCTCGTTAGGCAAGCTCACCTGGATTGAGAACACACGGTACAGCAAACTCTTGCAGTAATTGAAGAATCATAAGGCATTTGGGTCTAAATTTTGGAATAAGATGGATGGAGTTGAATGCTTTATTTGTGTGCATAATAATAGCCACAATTGCTCATACTGATAATTGGGTGCACTAGCTTACCTTTAGTCAGTCTGTAGATGCCATTCCAGAAGTACACTGTCAAGCAGGGCATCAAGCTAATTCCTTCACATGTTCTGTCATAAACCCAATTATAAAATATATCTGGGATAAATTGATGCCCTACTGTCTTTGTCATCTCTATCCTAAGCCTCTGAGATAATTACATATTCAGTAAAACAGAATGATCCTTTCTGGAGCTTGGCTTATTCACAAGTGAATTAACTCTCATGAAGCGCTTCCCTAATCCCCAGCTTCCATAACTTCCTACCAAGATGTGCTCACCCTTCTGGTTGCGGCATCAAGTTGTGCCAGGAGAGGTTTAAGTTGGGTATTGGGAAAAAATTATTCACTGGAAGAGTTGTCAAGCACTGGAACATGCTGCCCAGGGAAATGGTTGAGGCACCATCTCTGGAGGTATTTAAAAGATGTGTAGATGTGGCAGTTAGTGACATGGTTTAGCGTTGGACTTGGCAGTGTTAGGTTAGCAGTTGGACCAAGTGATCTTTTTGCAGAAGGCCTCTCATGCAACACAAATAGCGGTGACAGTCAACATGGAGCTCACTGAGAGATTAGGGCCTTGTTTTGCGATAGAACTAACCTGAACTGGTTTTGCCTTCAGTTCTTAGATCCGTATCCTGAATCTGTGGTCTTCATTGTTATAAATATTTAAAAATTTATTTTCCTATTAACGTTTTATAATATTATTTATTAAATACCTGAGTTTAGAGCAATTTGTCATTTGAATAAAAACAGTGCATTTCATTTAAAGTCCAGCTTGTGCTGCAAAGTATCAATGTAACACAATGTGCTCAAGATGTTTTTTTAATGCTTATTTCCCCCCCTCAAATTGGATGCTGGCTTTCAATTTGAATAGTGAGCTACCTGAACTGAATTATTTATCAACTTTAATTGGATTTGCAGACAAATCATATTTGCACATCTTTTCTAGGAAAAATGGAATTCTTTCTGGGAACTTTTTAAAAACACCAAGTTGAGGACATACAGCTAATTAACTTCACATTTCCTGTCAAGTTCATTCTTTCATTCTTTTTCTTGTTATTTTTTTGTGTGTCTAGAAAGCTAAAATGGGGGAAATGATGTTGTACTTCACTGATTCTAAACTAAAACATGTTACAGCACATAACTTCAAACTAAAGTTAGGTAGTTTTTGATAATTATTATTAAATATTTTTATTTCTATATTAAATTCTCCAGCTAAGGTATGGGTCCTGTTATGTTAAGCACAGCATGAACAGAATGAGACTCCCTTTCTGAAGGAGTTGACCCTGTGGCTGTCAGAAGCAGCTCATGTCTCCAACCACCCGCAGAAGCCAGAGAATGGGAAGTTTGTAGTGTCACCTTGCCCTGCCCTATCTTCTTCACAGGCTGACCCAAGCTTATTTTGGCCACAACACTGCATCAAGCCTGAATCACGCTATTCACCCTGAATTAGATCTATGTAATCCTTATGAACATATTTTCTGGCTCCTGCAGTATGCACTGCTGCCGAAGTTGAAGAAAACCACTTCTGATGGAGTCGGTAGTGTGACACCCTGGAAGCTGTTGGAGAATTTGAGCAGTGTCTTTACCTTTAGGGCATCCTTCATTGCTGGTAATCTGTGGATCAAGTTTGAAATGTTGCTTTGAGGCATAGGAGATTTGTAGCTAATTTCCAAATGCAGTCCACACAGTTTATGATTAAAAAGTGTTAATATGTTAATCAAAAAGAACATAAATTTTATGCAGTTACTCATAACTTTATACAACGATTATCTGTAACTACGTTGTTATTACAGTCTCAAAATTACAGTATAATTATATTTAGTTAATTCCAAAAGCAATTGCTGCGTGGCCAGAATTCATTTATATAAACCTAGGCTAAGCATTGAATTTACTAGGAAAGTGAGGTAAATCTAATTGAGATAGATTGTGCAAACCTAATCAGCAGGGATATTTAATGGCAAAGAGAACAAAGAATTAAATAAAGCAATGCGGAGGCTATTCAGAAGAGTGGATATAGGAGATAATAGGCCTCTCCATCTCTGATGTCATCTGACTGATTCAGTGACTCATTCTGCAGTATTTTATTGGTTGGCTGCCAGTTTGCATTGTATGTAAATATATATAAGCTCATGTATATGTGGAGGACGTGTTTTGCCATTCTTATACAGGGCTTTATCCTCGATCACACTTCTCAATGCTGGTGCTCTGCAAAATCAGGAAGATGCTTAAAGCCTCGCTTGCTGTCCCCACCTCATTTATCATTAGCTGTTATAATTCTGTGATAAAATCTTGATGAGCCCAAAGAACTCATATTTGCTCTTAAGCGTTCAATTCAGTTGTCTAAGAGAGGGGAACTTGTAGAGGTGCCCTTTGGTACTCAAGACCTGCATGAGGCTGGAAATTACAATGTGGGACCTATGGGAGTTTCACACGCTTCTGAAGTCACGTGTGAAGGTCAGGCATGAAACCCAGAGTATGCTAAAATAGCACTGGGTGGCTATGGGTTGGCAACTGAATCAAACTATAGGCTACGTTACCCTGATGGCTGAAAAGGCTGAAGACCATTTCTGCGTTTCCCCACTGTGAGTGCAATCTCCTAGGAACTGCTGACGAGCCGGAGGGTTGTGCTTGGGATGAATGTTATTATATCAGCTGATAATTTCCAGTTTGCAGAACACAGGCTAGTTCTGACCTCATCCCTTGATTGCATCCTTTGATTACATCCCTTGAACCAGCTACAGAGAAAATGGGAGGCACATAGCAGCTTTCCATCAAAGAGACCCTGCATAGCAGGATATTGAAAGGATATTAAAATGGTTTTAACGTAGGGGAGGATTTGAAGTAAATAATACATAATGATTTTTTTTTTTTAAGAAGGAAATTTGAAAAATCAGCTTGTTCCTGTAGGTTACTTTCACTCTTAAAAGCTGTAAGTTCATATTGATCTTCCTGTTAGCACATGCATGATGTTTATTGCCTTACAAATCTTTATATTGGTGTGTTTTGTTTTCTTTTTTTTTTTTTTTTTAATGTGCCGATCTCCGTTTAGTCATATAAAACATGTAATTTCACTTATTTTCCATACAGATCTTAGATGATCTTTTGGTGCTTGGATTTCAGTTACGTATCTGAATACTGGTTGATATTTCTGAAACTTTAAAGCAAAACTTTCACATGTATTATATAGCAGCATTGTGCAAATGATGGATTCAAACATCTTATTGCAAAAATAATATAATTACATTGTTAAATAATGTTTCACAAGAGGAGAGAATATGCATGGGTGAAATTTTTATCCAAAATTGAGATGTGGAGAGGCAGAAAGAGATGGAAGTCCTGCTTTTGATGGCAGAAGCTGCAGTAGTGAAGTGGTAAGTCTAAGAAACTAGAGGCAGATGGGCAGAGCAGATGATAGGAGACCAAGGAAAGTCAGATGTTCACGTTTTATAATAAACACAAACAACATACTATTTCTCTGGTGTTCATTATCACTTAGGAGTTGGAACTGCTGACTGTCACGGCAGATGAGTGCTTATACCCTTGGTTAGAGACACAACAAAGTTCAAGCCTGTTAGGTCATAAGCTGTGAAGTTCTGATTTTGGAATCATACCGTGAATAGAATGAGCATAACCCTGAGTTTAAAAGAAAAAATACTGATCCACAGATGAATGTCTTATTACTTCGAATGATATGCATATCCTGGAAATTTGACCTCCCGTGGCTGTATAGAGAGAAAAGTGGCAGCTTAAAGTTGTATTGATGTTTGGGAGGATGATTTTGGCTATATGAACACTGATCAATGGATCCACATGTTATAGTTGAAAAGGTCGCTTTTTCGGTAAAATAAGAAACTGGTTGTGGTGTATGTGGCAAAGTTTAGCAAGTATTCAAAGAGATATACAGCAAATTATCCTTTTACTAACTGTAGCCAAGTACTTGGTAGAAGATAGAGCAGAGCTTCCTATGGTGACTCAGTCTAAATTATTCATACCATTGTGGCCGCTTATGTTTAAAAATTTGTTTGAACTTTGGAATTATTCTCTTTTCATGCTGTTTATCTTTGTGGAGCAAAATGGGATAGTATCACTGCATATGTTTGTGTTGGAATTACGTAACTTGTCAGGAGTCATAATCCAGATAGTTTATTAGTAATAGTTAAATAAATTTGTTGTCTGTACGGTGTTACTGTGAAATATAGCAATAGTCATACCTGTGCATTAATGGAAAGTGAAAAATCAAACGTCCCCAGAAATACCATCTCTTTGTTACCCATCTACGGTTTACTCACCAGAGTTTGAGGAGGAGCTGAAAATGAATGATTTAGGGGCTTTATGTATATATGATGTGTTCCTCAAGTGTGGCAATGTGAAGTGAAAGAAAGTGCCTGAAACCCATCCAAGTGGCACGTTGTGTTGTATGGATGCACAGGATTGTAGTGCTTTTGATAACCAGACAGTTGACCTCCTACATTTACAATGTACATAGTCAAAAAGTGGTGCAGAGCACTAACTGGAATGACTGAAAATTCCAGTGGAGTCATTAGCAGTGTAACAGTGTCAACGTGTGCTGCTAGGAGAATCTTCATCCTTGGACCATTAATATTATGCTGCGTGTAACAGTGTCCCCCACCAAGCCATGCCACTGGCCACGTGTGATATTCATCACTGCAATCAGAAGACACAAGGTTGAGATACTTTCCAGGTTATCATGCTAATGATTTGATGTTACTTGGCTAATATTAAATACCATTTAGATGCAGAGAAGTGGTAACAGCACGTACTCAGGTAGCTGAGAGCTTGGCTGTGAAACTCGGGCGTACTGATAGACGTTTACACAAGTCACCCAGTGAGCGGACTGAAATTATTTGTGCGAGCAATGGTTCTGTCTGGAAGAATATGGGTTAGATGATAGCTGTGAAGACTTTCTCTGGATTCTCTGGAGACTTTCAAAACCCTCCTGGATTCATTATTGTGTAATCGGCCCTGGATGAATATGCTTTGGCAGGGGGGTTGGACTAGATGACCTCCAGAGGTCCCTCCCAACCCCTACCAATCTGTGTGATTCTCTGATAGCTAGTAGTACCAAACGTTGTACTGTGCTACCAAAACCCCCACACGTGATTTTACAGCAGGTGGGTTATGCAGCTGCCGCTGAGAATTATGTCAGATCTGACACAATGTAGGTGGAGAATGCCTAGATGATGACATTTTAAACAGTCCCCAAAACTCCTGTTTGTCATCCGTGTCAGAAATAAAAGACCTTTAAATCTTGACCTGGCCCTAATGGTAGTCTATGGCTGTATGGAGTGGTAAATGCTGAACTGCAGATTTATGGCCTCTGTGCATGGTGCTCTCCCAGTGTTGGACTTAGCCCCTCAGCAGAGCTTAACTGCCATAGGACTGGAGGAACAAAGGTTCTCAGCAGCAGATCTGGCTCTGAGGACTTCCCTGCTGAAGCCCCAAACACCTGCAGCCACTGTTGCTATGAAGTTTAGGGTGTTTAACACAGATATAAACCAGATACTCACTGTGCTTATTGTCTATGACTTTCTTCTGTGGTACCACAGGGGTAAACCTGAAGTAATTCTAGCAGCTTCAGTGTAGTTGCTTTAGATTTATACCCGCATAAACAGGAGCCCTGTTTGCCTGTTGTTTCTAAAATACGGTGTTTCCCTTTCATATCAAACTTCAGTGGCTTATTTTATATTCTCTTACATCACGTTTTATCACAAATAATCCAGGAATATTGTTTCTCTGAGTAATAAAATTGTTCTTTAGTGCATGACCAGAGTAAGGGATATTGGGTCTTTTAGACATCACGTATAGACAAGAAGATATAAATGAGAGTTAATAACCATCAAATGTGTCTATTTCCTTTTCCTATAAATTAGAGCATGCTTTCCTACTGAATTTTGCAAGAAGGAAAACAGACTCCCTCCTGCTGATGTGGGGAAGCAATGCTAAATCTCCCTAAAGATTCACTCTGGCTTCTTACAGCTGTATGTTAGTACCTTTTTATATGCAATTTTACTTCATTTAGTCTTTAAGGTTGTGCCTGAGGTTAGTTTAAAAGGTTAGTTAAATGTTAATGGATGTTAATGCTGCAATTAAATTGTTAAATCAATTGAAAACTGTGGCTCCATCTCTATCTGTGTTAGTGCCGGCCTGAGTTGCATTGGCGTATAAATTAAAAGCTGTAAATCTAGTGAAGTCTAATTAGAGACCAAATTTCTCATTTATCTTATTTTCACAGGACTGTAAGCACTGATAGATAATCAACGAAGGGCTAAAACTTTTTAACATTAAAAAACTATTTTATCTATTTCAGGACTCAGGTGACTGATTATAATTCAGATCCAATTACTGTAAAAGGTCATATGTGAAATGAAGTTCTTACAGACACTACAAGTTTTATTTTACAAGTTTGCATACAGTGCTGCAACAGCTACATCCCAAAAAAGCAAAAGTAAATACACTGTACAAGATTATATAAAAGTGCTCTTCAATTAGCCTCCCTCATATAACCTTTGAAGTTTGTGATCTTAATACACTGGCGCATCTAGTCTCCAATACGGCAGCAGACGCTTAAGCTTCCCAGGTAATGCATGTGCATTAGAGCCTTGTTGGTTCTCGCCTTCAGTAAGTAAAAATAACTAGCAATACACTTAAATATATTCTCTATAAATATAGCATTACAAATCTTGCCTTGGTAAGAATGATTATTTCCATTGTTATGTTAAATTAGCTACTGGCAATCTGCCATTTAGGAGGAAGAAAGAAAAAAAAAAAAACAACCCAGTCTATTTTATCTAGGAAGGTCATGAGGAAAAGGAGATGCCGATCTTAATCCATCTTGCGGTGCCACAGTTTTGAGGATGTTTTCATGCAATAAAAACACATGCTACTTAATCTTAGTTCCTCAAAAGTTAAAAGTGAAATTTGATCATGCTGCTTCTGTTGGCTTATTTTTCCAACACCCCCTGTGATTCTCCAAAGTGTAGATCTTAAAGCTGCAAAAAGGCCAACAACAGATTGCAGTATGAGCATAGGGAGCAGCATCAAGACTCATTAGTTTACAAATAAACCACAAGACAAATGTTTAAAATGTTTGTAGGTTCCAAATCACAGTTCTAAAATTGCATCCTTTTGGTCATGTAGGAGTGTTAGAAATGTTACAATTTTACATGTTGATTTCTTTTTTAGTGACTGTTCTTGGAGCACTTGGGGAAACATGTTTTGCTTTGGGGGAAAAAAAAAAATCCTCTGTCCTAACCAATTAAGACTTCACGGAAAGAAGTCATAAGCTAGTATTCTGCTAGAAGGCCTTCTTCCAAAGAAGCGTCAGCTCACGTCCTTTCTAGTGACTTCAGCTAAATTTCAACATTCATTAAAGCACAAAAAGAGATCAAATCCGAAAATGAATTGCCGAGTGACTTGAATGTTCTGAACCTTTCTCTCTCCTAATTTTGTCACGAATTCGGATCATGTGAAACATCTTGATCACAGACTCTGCAGGAAAAATGCCATGTTATGTTGTGTGTCCCCTAGAGCAAATGAAAAGATGTTCTGTTTTTATTCTAAAAGATGCATGAATTTTCTGACAGCACTTTCTTTCTTATTTGCATCAGTTTCAGTACTCACAGATGTGATACACCAAATTGCACCAAAAAAAAAGTTGTAAATGGATGATAAATAGGCAGATAGCTTCAGTGCTTTAAGTGGGGAGACCAGCTGTGTACTATTTCATTAAATAGTGCTTTCCAATGATTTTAGTCCCCGATTAGTTTATCTTTCAGATAATTATCTATTTTTGTATCAGAGGAGTTCTGCATCTTTGTAAGAAATGAACAGGACCACTGCTAACAGATCATAAATCACTTCTGCTAAAAGTATTCCCTTCAAAATTGGAACTTTCTCTCACTTAATGACAATTCTTTTTACTAAGTGCTCAGAGTAGTAAATAGTTGCTTTAAAGCTAGACATTGTGTCATAAAGCCGGATATAAAAATAATAATAGTTGATCATTAAATAGCATGTTTCATCCATAGAAAATGGAGCTCTTAGCAAAGATGACTAAACAGCATTATCCATTTCCTTAATACATCTCCTCTCCTTAATAATGATTTGATATAATATGTGCCAGCTTCAGATCACCTTGAAAATAATAGTCTAGTTACACCAAACTTTCTCTGTTACTTTCTATAAACCCAGGTTGTGACAAGACCACGGTTTAGTTTCAAGAAAGATTTGAGGAAAAAGTTATAGTCCTTTATGCCCACAGAAGGAACAACACAGATACAACCAAATGCACTCTCAAGTCAGTCACTTATTGCATTATAAAAGAGATGCTGAAGCTGACAGAAGAATTGGAGAGATCCAGGTATTTCTCCATCGTAGATCTAAGGCCTGTTGCATTCATAAGAATACTCTCAGTCTTGTAAAAGCTTGTAGGCTGGGTGGATTCTTCACAGACTGGTTCACTCTGATATGTTTCTGAAGAACCTGAACATTATATATAGATAGAAGAATAATTTCTTTTTTTCATTGTTCTCAGCTTGTTGACTTTTATAGCTGCTTTTGTGTTTGTTTTGGGAGACAGAGGCATTCTTACCTTGCTTTGTGTGCCTTTGCTGTGCAGTGTCATTTCTGGACATAAAAGTATTCCAGCACCATACTGTGAACCAAGCAGGAAAAGGGCAAAATCTGGAGTGATTGAAAAAAGGAACTGCCATGTTCATTATTTCAAACTTTATTTTTATAATTCTTGTTTGAATTATATTCCTCTTCAGTCTAGAGAAGAGGAGACAGAGGAGACCTTATTGCTCTCTACAACTACCTAAAAGGAGGTTGTAGGGAGGCTGGTGTTGGTCTCTTCTCTCAAATTAGTAATGATAGAACGAGAGGAAACGGCCTTAAGTTGCATCAGGGGTGGTTTAGATTAGATATTACGAAGAAATTCTTTACTGAGTGTTTGGGCACTGGAACAGGCTGCCCGGGGAGGTGATGGACTCACCATCCGGGGAGGTGTTTAAAAAACAAGTAGATGTAGCACTTGAGGTTATGGTCTAGTGGCTAGAGAGATGTTAGGATGAAGGTTGGACTTGATGATCCTGGAGGTCCTTTCCAACCATAATGATTCCATGATTCTATGAAAAGCAGTATCTATGCAGTTGACACATTTTGCCAGTTTTTCATTATTTTTTCCTTCTTTCAGAAAATACTTTCTGAGTAGTTTCTAGAAAGTTTGGTATTCTGATACTGAAACTAGAACCCTCTCTTATCTGTTCTTCTTTCTCATAACCAGATACTTTAAGAAATTCCAGTACTGTGGATATGCCCCCCATGTGCGCAGCTGTAAGCCCAATACTGATGGGATTTCTTCCCTTGAGAATCTTTTAGCTAGCATCATACAAAGAGTGTTTGTCTGGGTTGTATCTGCCATCACCTGCTTTGGAAATATTTTCGTTATCTGCATGAGGCCTTACATCAGATCGGAGAACAAGCTCCACGCCATCTCAATAATGTCTCTCTGCTGTGAGTACTCCATGCACAAAATAATATTGGTTTAGTCTACTCCTAGCATCTATGAGATTTGTTATAATAACATAGTGATACATTTCCAGCACAGGATTAACTGAACTTTCATGCTGTTGCAAATGACAACATAAAATGCTGTACTTTATGTGCCAGGAGGTCTCATTAGACGCTGCCTTTGGCAGCCAATACATTCCAAAGGTTCCACATTTGATTTTAATGCTGCTGGGTATTGTGTCAATTCCCACTTTCTTCAGCAAGAAGAAATACTATGCATTTTTTTTTAGTAAATAGCAATTTGAACAGGTAAAAATTGTGTTCCAAGATTTTCTATTTGCACACAAGCAGAAGGTTACTTATGCAAATGTAAAAAATCAATTCCTCCTAGCTGCCCAATATTAAGAATTAAGGGGTTTTTTTAAATTTTAGTCCTAAAAGCAGCGCGGTCACTACAATCTTGAGTGCCCTGTCTCAATACAGGAGAGTCTGTATTTCACAAATGCATTTAGTTGCATTTTGAAAGGTAATTGTCAACAGTGTATAAAATGATTGCACCATTTCTAAATATGGCATGTCATTTCTCTTGAAATTTTGTTGTTTCCATGGGAACAACCTGAATACTATGGAAAACTTTTAGCCAAAATACCAGAGGACCCTTCAGCTCTATGTTGACAGCTCCCCTTCCCTTACTAGCTTTAGAAGACTACGCATATGTTTTGAACTAGCATGGGTGGACAAACCCAAACTAACCTTTGAATCCAGCAGAGACGCCCAATTCACAGCAAATTATCTTAAGCCAATTGTCAATATAAAAGGAACAAGGCTTAATTTAAAAAGGGTTGCAAGAATAATTCTATAAATGAAGCCATATCTTTTTCTAGTTGCAGCTTGCAAAGGAGGAACAGAACTGAATTATACTGCCTTAATTGTAATTCACAATAGTATTCCAACTATAGTATCGATTTTCTATCTCTGTATTAGCTGCCTGATGTACTCATATAAATATGTGTATGCATGTTTTCCAATATACATATACGCAGAGAATGGGAAATTCAGATGTGTAAATAATGATGTTAAGCACTATGCCCACAGGTGCTGACTGTCTGATGGGAATATATTTATTTGTGATTGGAGCTTTTGATCTTAAATATCGCGGAGAATACAACAAGCACGCTCAGTTGTGGATGGACAGTATTCATTGTCAGTTGGTGGGATCGCTGGCTATTCTGTCTACAGAGGTGTCAGTCTTACTGTTGACTTACCTGACTTTGGAAAAATACATCTGCATAGTTTATCCTTTTAGGTGTTTGAAGCCCAGAAAATGCAGGACAATTTCGATTTTGGTTCTTATCTGGATAATTGGGTTTGCTGTTGCTTTTATCCCACTGAGCAATAAGGAATTTTTCAGGAACTACTATGGCACCAATGGCGTCTGTTTTCCTCTTCACTCAGAACAATCAGAAAGTTCAGGAAGTCAGATTTATTCTGTTGTCATTTTTTTAGGTAAGTTGCATTTCTTCTTTACATATGGTAAGAGCTACAAATGAACTTAGTTTTCAAACCTCATATTTAGATGCTCCAGTAAGCACTTTAAAAAAATTTCTAGCCTGAGTATTTTACTATTAGATACTTACATATCTTAAGATATGGATAAAGGGCTGAAAAAAGTAGCAAGAAATGAATTACTATTAAGATCCTGAATTAATAGACTTTGTCAGAGAAGTGAAGCAACAGTAAAACCACAAGAAAAGTACATAGTTTGGATCAGATAGCAGCCATTCATCAGGTGTTGATGAATGAAATAAATACCTAAGGCAAAAATTCTGTGTTCGGGTGAAGACAGACTCAGATTTTCTGGCTACTTAATTCTATGGGATTAGCAGTTTAGATGAAACATTTTTCTTTACAACCCAGCTTGCAAATAGCTTATGTCGAATTGCCATTATGCTGTTAAATTATAACTAATTTTAACTTCCTAACCAGGTGTAAACTTGGCAGCTTTTATCATCATTGTGTTTTCCTATGGGAGTATGTTCTACAGTGTTCACCAAACAGCTATTACAGCTACTGAAATTCGGAATCATATTAAAAAAGAGATGATCCTTGCTAAACGTTTTTTCTTCATTGTATTTACTGATGCACTATGTTGGATACCTATTTTTATTTTGAAACTCCTTTCTTTACTTCAAGTAGAAATACCAGGTATGTCCTTTCTTTTGTGAGGCTGTTTCACTTGTGCCTGTATGAAGAGTGTTGTTTCTACTGCAGAAGAAAAAGAATTGAATATATTGAACTGTATTACTGTAATGAATGTTATGTTATATATCTCTATACATGTACACAAATTATAATGAACTATATAAGTTTTACTACTGAATTGAACTATATTACTGTAATCATCAAAGATTACTCACCTTTGAGTCAGCCAAAAAAACCCCTCCAGATCAAATAATTCAAGTCTGTCTCCATAGACTGACTGTAAAATGTATTTGAAAACCAGGGCTGAATGGCATTGGCTTTTCTCATTTTCTGGCTTTTAGTGGTTCTGTTGCCTAAATATGGCTCAGGACAAATGATGTTTCCTATCTTGATTTAACAACATAAGTGTTACTCTGAAATAACTTTCTTATACAAACTAGTATGTATAGTATTAGACATTAACTTACATAAAGCTCTGCTTACCTTCTTTATGCTATCAATATATTTCCATACAAAAATACCATAAACTAAAAGATTAAAAATTGCAACTTATTTATTTCCTTCTCTTTGCAAAACTAGTGCATGCCCTCAAAATAGCCTCTTTATGTAGGGCTTGTAAATCTTGTTAGAAAGAACATGTGAACATGAACAGTATCATCAGCAGCAGCGGATTCAAACTCAAGGTACCGATACATGTCACAATACCACATTGGCAAGAAAAGATTTTTAGCTCAGACGATTTTGTTTTACATGCTGGCCAGGCGCATTGGGAGTCACCTTTTCAAAGTTTTGACTCACATTTCAAATATCTGGAAGTTACATTGATTATGTCAAATATATTCAATTATTTTAAATCTTCTAAAATGCTTCTTCACAAAATTATCGTTATTATTACCTGAGTCAAAAACCTTGAAGAAATCTTGCCGAACCACAGCATGATCTTAGCAAATTAATGTTATGCACTAGATAAACCAGATTAAACAGTAATTACTCATTTCACAAAATTAAAGACATCAAATACTGTTGTCTAAGTTCACAGGCATTTTAAACCCTGACTGATAGCATTACTTTTTCTTTGGGGATACGCTGTCACAGCTTTGGAACTAGGCATCTGCTTGTTTGTGTGGGGATCAATAGGCATATATTGACATTGCAACAAATTCGTAAAACTAGACAGGGGGGTGAAAGGGAGAGTAAATTTAAGCTTTTTGTGCAGCTTGGAACAGTTCTGCAGTTGTCTTAGAAATCAAACAGAGGGCACCCACTGGCATCTTTCAGCACTTAAATCCTGTCCCTTCTCTGCCTGCCTCTCAGGTAACTTATCTCCCAAAGGCAAGGATGAGAAGGGGATGCCACAAAAATGCACACATACTGGTACAGGCAGGAGAGCAGGAAACTTTCAGAAAGGAAGATGGTGTGAACACAGAAACTCTTACCAATAGGGCAGGAAGGAATTAAGGAGGACATAGACTGTGTGGGCTGGGTGGGGAGAATGGAGCCCTCCCGGTGCAGAGGAGATAACCAGTCTCTGAGGGCATACAGGGATGGGAGGATACTGCTTTGCAGGAGGACAGGTCATCAGGGGCATCGTTAGGATTGGATGTCACTAGTCGTGGGAAGAGGGTGGGGAACAGAGATCACGGGAAGAGACGGAGCAAAGCAGAGACAAAATGTTTTGAGGCAAGAAAATGGGGTTCAGCCAGAACAAGAAGTGTGCCAGGGCACAGGGAACCATGGTACAGGAAAGTAAGAGGAATAAATGGAACTACTGGGAGAGTAAAAAATGTCAGGTTTTGCAGGGAGCCCTGGAAACAGAGAGAGGTAAGAGAGAGCAGTACAAGCATAACAGTGAGAAGTATCTGTTGTGACACGAACTTGGCCTAGGACCACATGACCACCCCTCCCACCAGGAAGCTGTGCTGCCTGACCATCAACTGTTTGCATTAGTTAATGGGTACAAATGCTGGAGTGCACACTACAGCTTCCTTTCTTTTTCCCTCCCTAAGGTACCATAACTTCTTGGGTGGTGATTTTTATACTGCCAATAAACAGCGCTTTGAATCCTCTTCTCTACACTTTGACTACAAGACCTTTCAAAGAAATGATTCATCAGGTTTGGTATAATTACAGACAAAGAAGATCCAAAAGAGGTAAAGGCAGTCAGAAAACATATGGTCCGTCATTCATTTGGGTAGAGACGTGGCCAATGCATGAAATGACACCAAAGGTGACGAAGCCTGTGCTTTGTACAGACTCCTCTGATGCTTCGGTGACAACGCAGTCAACAAGACTAAATTCGTACACGTAAATACATTCTGAGTCTTCACGGCAACATCTCCACTGTAAGCATCACACCTGTGGGCTTACTGCTTTACAGAAATGAGGCAAAAAGAGGGAGGTGTGACGTCTGCGCTCACGCCAACCAAAGCAGGAAGAAGAGGGAGCAGCATGTCTGTTTGCGGGTAGAACTGACACGAGCTATTTTACCATCTCCCAACGGCACCTGACGTTTTGACAACTCATCCTGGATCTGAATGAGAAGTCAGTTGTTTGGTCTTTTTACTCCCAGAAGCCAGGAGCGTGGGGAAAAAAATGAACTGTCATTTAAAACATTTCACGCTGAAAGCAGAATGTTTCAAAATCATCTGCCTTTAGGGTTAGAAAAAAAAAGGTTATTTTCATTAAACTTTTTTTTTCTTAATTCCTCATTTCAACAGCTGAATGTTTTTTTAAGAGTTGATTGGTTTCCTCATTAAGAATTTTTTTTTCCTCTTTAAAAGTTCTGACTGGCTCTGTTTAGGCTGCATCAGCTGTTAAAAGCTTTAGGGAGCAATAACCCTAAGAAAAATATTTAAAATTTCATAATTAGACCAGTTTGTTACATTTGTTAAAGCCAAACAAGTAGAAATTTTATTCTTTTTAAAAATTTACCAACTATTGCACTCATGCCAAGACAATCCTGAAATTCTAATAATTGTTCTAATTCAGGCAGAACCAGGACGGTGGGGAAGAAAAAAAAAAAAAGAGGTTTTTTCCCCAAATGAGTGTATCCCAGCTCTAGCTGGTGGAAGTTTCCCCCTTCAGAAGAGCATCCTTCCCTGGAAAAACTGGACTGAATATCCCAACATCTTGATGCTGTGCTCTTTTCCTCACTGTTTCTTAACAGTAGCCTGTTAAGTAGCTCCCCACAGCTTGCAGACATCAGCAAATTTCAGACTTAAAATGTCTATCACTGTACATGGAATGATGGGAGACTGAAAAATAGTAGACTTAATAGGTGTCATTACATCTACATTTAAATCACCTTGTGCATCCAATTAGATGCATGACGGTTAAAATAATTTAAGGAACACAGCCATCCAGTGCTTTCTGGGGCGTTTTAACTTTCCAGCGCTACAAGGATAAAAAGAATGTACCCCAACTGCCCTAGAGGCAGTTCCTTTGCATATACCTACTGAAGAGAATCTTCTCCATTATGAATTACTCTGACTTCCCTCGTTCTTTCAGTACCGTGCTCACAGTCCAACGGCCTAGAAGGCCACAAAGTTAAAAGAAATGGTTCATTTGCATTGATGATACAAAACTTTTAAAAATTAAGTTAAAAGATACTTCCAACGTTTGCACTTCTTAACAGCGTAAGAAGTAGTTTTAAAAAGTGTGACTCACACTTCAACTGTTTACAGAACTTTGGATTATCTTGATGATTGTTAAGCATCTTGTTTCCACTACGGTATGTTTTATTGAAATAAAAGATTATCTGCTGAACAAAAACTTATTTTCTGCATTGTTTAGCAACATTTTGGGTTGTGGGGTTAAAACCAGCTAAGGGAAATCCTGTCACGTGGGTTGTCATTAGCTGGGGCAATTAGAACTCAATATAATGGAATCTGTGTACTCTGAGAGGCCAAGCCTTCCCAATGACTGTAACTACTTCTGATGTCTGTCCTTACCCTTACCTCTGTTTTTCACATAAGCTGACTATGGATATATTCAATGTCATCTTTATTTCTATGATTAACACAAGAATATTCACCATTTCAAAATTTTTTACATCTTTATTGTTTGGATAAGAAAACTACAGTGTGTATTCTTAAAAGTTCTAACAGTAAAAATAAGGCGAACTAAAAAATCACGACACAACCATGCTCTCCTGCAGCCTCCCTGTGCATTTCAGCATCACCTTTTCCACATTGCTCCAGTAAAACGCATAGGAGGTTCAGTACAGCTTTATTACAGATTATTTATTGCATACTCCAGACCAAAAGGTTCTGTTAACTGTAAGCACTAGACTAACTACTAACTGCTTAAGGCAAAGATATAAAACAGGACCAAATACTCAAAAACCTCTAACTTGTTTCCTGAGAGATGGGAGAATACACTTCACAGATACTTTTCTACCCGATGGAAGCTTTTACATATCATTCAGAATAATCCAAACAATCAGTAAACGAAGTTGTTTAAATTCTACAATGCAGAGATATATGGTCCATCATAAGGCACTTTATTACAACAAAAGATAGTGTAAAAATGTTCGCAGTTATCAAACACCCTGCAAAAAATCTGCAGCTTTAAAGAAATGTATTGCAATACTGATAAAAGCAGTAAGGTTTGGGACACAAGGCTTATCTTAAAGCTCATAAATAAGCTACGGCTTGCCATGCTGTCCCATCCTCAACACGAAGAAAAAAGTGTGCATAGAGAAAAACGCAAGGTTAGCTCAGCAAGTTTCTCTGGAGTTGGCAGGGTTTCCCTCGATGACAGCTCTTAAAAAAAGGAGGGCTGGCAACACCTCGCAGGACACCACTTCCACACCAGTAACGAGTTCTGGACGTACCACACATACTAACTGTAGCCACATTAACCACAACAAAAAAAAAGGGGGGGGAGTGTGGGAAGTATTTCAGGTATGAGATCGCTTGAGCTGAAGGGTCTGAAAGTCAAACCTGACTCCCTAAATGAAGTCATTTTACGCGGTGACTTGTACACAACGTCCATACAAGTCATCAAGTGTTTCCGAAGGACCTGCGGGCTCACGGAGAGCTGCCGAGGGAAAACAAAAACCCAAGTGAACTCCCTAAGCGAGGCCGTGTACAAAAACGCGGGAGCCGCCGCGGGGCAGGGTCAGTCGCTGGGCTTCAGGGACTCGTACCCCTCCCTCAGCAGGTCCCGCCATGTTCTGAGGAACCGGGCGTTCTCCGAGCAC
Organism: Coracias cyanogaster; assembly: GCA_033124195.1. NCBI lineage: Eukaryota > Metazoa > Chordata > Aves > Coraciiformes > Coraciidae > Coracias > Coracias cyanogaster. The sequence continues at coordinate 139,155 of JAVSBS010017639.1, read as the reverse complement.
TTGGTGGCGAGCTCCTCCACCTGGGCCGACACAGCCGACGTCGCTTCCAGGATCTTCGCCAGGGAGAAGGCGGCCTGGGGGAACGGCAGAGAGATTGGGGCTCGCCGACACCCGCCCAGCCCCTCCCGGCGCCCTCCGTGAGGGCACCCCCGCCACTCGCCCGCCCGCCGCGCCGCACTCACGTCGCCGATCTGCATCTCCACCTCCTCCAGCAGCTCCCGCGTGTCGCCGCCCGGCAGCTCCGGCGGCCGGGACCCCTCGTTCCCGCCAGAGATCCGCCGAGGCCGAGCGCCGGGCGCTCCCCCGGGCACCGCTGCGGCCATTTCCCGCTCGGCCCCGCGGCCCCGCCCGCGCCCCGCCCACCCGGCGCCGAGCCCCGGCCCGGCCTCCCGGCACGCACGGGGGAGAGCTGAGGCCCCGCCCCGGGCCCACCGCCCCGCCCCGCTTCCCCGAGCGCCTCCGGATTGAATAGGAGTTCGTACCAGCTCACCCCGTCGCCCCATGATGGAAGCCGGGCGGGTCTCGCCGCCGAGAGCTCTGGGAGCTGTAGTCCTGCCGGTGGGGCGGGGCGGGACCGGCGCCCCGCCGCCGGCGGCCGAGTGCGCAGGCGTGGCATGGTCGAGGGCCGGCGGGGGGCGGTCGCAAGGAGCAGAGGGCACTGAGGGGACCCGCGGACCGGGGTTGCCGCCGCCGTTATGCTGCTGTTTCGCTGCCCGTCCTCCAGCCGAGGTAACGCGCCGGCTCGCTCCGGTGGCGGCCGGGCTTCCCCGGGGACCGGGGCGGCCGCTGCCCGGCAGGGCGGAGCGGAGCGGGGTGGGGCCGGCGGCTGGCGTGCCGCGGAAGTAGAGCAAAGGTCGCGGCGGGGGCGCGCCCGGGCGGCCGCTGGGCCGGGAGCGGGGTCGGCGGCGGAGGGTGCTGCGGGCGGGGGTCTGTCCCTGCCCGTCTGCGGGTGCTCCTGGCCGGGAGGACGGGGCTGCCTGTGAGCGCCGGCCGAGTCTGCACGGTGTGTTACCAGCGGGCTTTATTTGTCTGAAACGTCCTGCATAAAAACTGCCATTTTCTTTGAGGCGGTACGCGATGTTGCCTCTTGTAAAGGATAAAATAAAGCAACTGAAGGCATGCCCTTACGAAATAATTGTAGAGACGACATCCTGGCAGCAGTTACTAAAAAGCTGCGGAAAAGTTTCAACTCAGAAGTTGATTGCTTCGTGCAAACGTTTCACACAGAATCATAGAATGGTTTGGGTTGGAAGGGGCCTCAAAGATCATCTAGTTCCAGTTCCCCTCCCATGGCAGGGACACCTCCCACATCACGTTACCAAGTCTGCAAGCTCCCAGTAGTTTGGTGGCAGTACAAGCTCAGGTCAGTCACTGGGAAGAATCAGCCCTTTCAGGGTTTGGACCAACTTGTGTAATTATCAGATGTGTCCTGAGCTGAATTTCCCTTCTTTTGCACGTGGGTGAAGTCATTGACAGTTTTTAACTCCGCTATGTAATTCATAGGACCATCAATTCTTCTCAGGTAGAAATATCTTAAAAATAAGGTGTCATGTTTTAAAATATACATATAGATGTAGTTGTTATTACGCTTCTAAAATACATTGTTTGTTCTCCGATCCTGCCTGATTGTAGTTAAAGGATAATTAAGAGTCATGTGATGGAGCGTTATGTTAGTTAAGCACAAAATTGCTGTTGAAAAACCAACACAGATAATGCTTATTGCCTTGCATATACAGACCAGTAAACTGACTATCAGCATGCAGAGTTCTAAAGGAGGGTATTTGTGTTGGCCTTGTTAATCATCATTCTGAACAAAACGTTTCAGTATAGGCTGTTGGTGATTTCACTTATGCAGTTTTGCAGAAATACTCTATTTTACTTGCTTTCTTTGCCCCTGAAATTAGAGATAGGCAATCCTTAAAGGAAGGAAAAAATAACCTAACAAGATGCGTTAGCTCACAGACCTTTTAACTATAACTACTTTTGATGCTAACCATGATAGTTTTTTAAGTACAAATCACCCACATCTTCTTTATTTTTTTGTGGAAAAGGAAAATTAGAACAATAATGCAACATGTAATCTTTACTGAACAGAGTCCTGTTTTCATCATTTTAAACTTTCATTTGGTCCATTTGCTTAAAAAGAAATTATAATTTCTTCTTGCAACAGTTAACGTATGTGCAGCAAAAGTAAAGATGAACTGTATCTACTGTTCCGAGCTTTGGCTAAAGTATACTTGGGTTTAAGTCTGAGCTTTTGGTGTAGACCATGGTATTTACTTAAGAGGAAGTGTCTGGTATCAGTAGCCCAAACTGTATGTCTCAATATGCATTGAGATGTCAGAAGAGATGAACTTGTATGTCATATCTGTACAGTTGCTTGGTCACTTTTAATGAAGTCTGAAATAAAGCTTTTGAAGCTCAAAATGAAGTAGGAACTTAAGATGTTTCACCTGTGTACAGGTATATTATCCTACCTTAGCTGTCAGAAATGGCTGGCCACAGCCAGGGAAGAATGCTTAAAAGGGAAAATCTTTATGCTTTTTTTCTTTTTCCTGTTACAAAATTAGACAGTGTGTTCCTAACTTGCAAATGTAAAAATCCGTGCTTGTGTTTCCTCATCTTAACATGACCTGGTAGCCTTTGAGAGGGAGCTGTTCTATTTGTTGTGCTACTCATGCCTCTGAAAAGTCAAAAAAATTGGAAAATAACTGATTAGACAGATTTGTTTCTTGTTTTTGCAGCATGTCAGTGCTTTCATGCTCTAAAGTTGATAAAGAGAGACTGCCTTCCATCACAGCATATCGGAAGATGTGCATCTACTGCCTCTGTGCCTCGCATAACGACACATTATACAATTTATCCTCGGGACAAAGACAAGCGATGGGAAGGTGAGTGGCAAAAATGCATTTAATAAAAGCTTTTTTATTATTGTTGTTGCTCAGTTTTAAAGCACTGAAATGTGTTGCTGTTTTTTCTTTTTACAGAGGTTTGATACTCTTAAATACCATACTGATATTCCAAATTAAATTTTGTGGTTCTATCCCACAATGAGTGTCTTTACTGCTATAAAATGAGATTAAACTTGATCCTAGTTAGTTAAAGAAAACATATAAGCAGCTTTTGCTTTAGTGACTATCACAACAAGATTTAATTCTGTCAGGTATGTAGCTGTTGGATTTGTTCAGTTGTTCTTACCGTGAGAGTTCTTGAGAAAATAAGAGTAACACACATGTCTGGGCACTCCAGTCTCTACATTCAGCAATTTTAATGGCTTCAATCAGAAAAGATGTGTTCTGACTAAGGGGTTTTTTTCTTTCTGTTTTCCCTTGCCTAGAGTTTCACTGGGTGACTTTGGTACAGCTAGCCAACTGGGCTCTGAAGCTGTAACATTCTAAGACGATGCTTAATTATGGTGCATAGAGACTGAGTATATGTTTTTATGGTATAACTTCTTGCAACTTCAAAGTCCTTCTGCACTCTTCCAAGTACTGAAGTGGGGATTCTGTTGAATATTTAGCCTCCTTTTATGCAAAATAATACTTCTGGGATTCCCAGTAGCCTGTATCACAGAGCAAGGTTTAGTGAGAGAGAGCCTGGGGGAAATTGGAGATTGGTTTATGTTATTATCTTTTTTTCTATTAAAGGGGTAAACATGGAAAGATTTGCAGAGGAAGCTGACGTTGTCATTGTTGGAGCAGGCCCTGCAGGTCTTTCTGCAGCCATTCGACTCAAACAGTTAGCTGCTGAGCATAGCAAAGAACTACGTGTTTGTCTGGTGGAAAAGGCTTCTCAGATCGGTGCACATACGCTGTCTGGTGCTTGTCTTGAGCCGAGGGCCTTAGAAGAACTCTTTCCAGACTGGAGGGAGCGGGGGGTATGTATGAGTGTGTAAACACTGAAATTAATCACTAGCTTGTAATGAACTGCAGATCTGACTCTTTCTGGTATGACTTAGTACCTTAGTACTGTTGGTACTTAGTACCAATTTAAAGTATGTTGATCTAACAAAACAAAAGAACCCCTACCTCCTTTTCAGTCTGTTCCCTCTAGTTTGACAATGCTAAAGTTTTATGTTTACACAGAGCTGCAGCCTTTGCTCTTTTATATAGTAGTCTTACTGCATACACACACAGTATGTCTGATGGATCCAGCAATGCACTACACTCCCTGCACTTGTGCAGAATTCTGCTCCTGTGCACAAGCAGCAAGATGATCGATTCTTAGCAATATCAGACTTGTTGCATCTGTACAATTGTTCTTCATAGTCTCATATGGCACATGGTACACTGATTTCTGTGCAGACAGGGTGTAGTGGAGGCCTAAGATGCATTTAGGAGGGAGGATAGCAAGAAATGAGCTGCAGTCTCTGCCAGAACAGCCATCTGACTTGCAGCCAGCTGTCTGCTAACACCTGGGTGCTGCAAGAGGTGGGCCATCAACTAATTGTTTTGTCTTACTGGGATAAATATGCAAGTTAAGCCGCCTTCTTTCGACAGATCTTTAGAAAGAATATTGATATAGTACTAGCCCATGTACAAACTCTAGAAGTCCTTTGCAAGGCCCTGTTCTGGTTTTTGTTGTTGTTGTTTTTTTTTTTAAACCGCAGTAGTTTTGTTGATTCTTGCCTGATGACTGCCTCAAGGTACTTTATCTTCTCTCTTGTGATACCCTCCTACAGAAGTACTTTATTAAACCTTTACCAGACTGCCAGTTCAATTATTTTGTTTTGGTTTATTTTATTTTGTTTGTTGTTGTTTTTGTTGGATTGGCTAGAAAAGTGTAACTCTCTGTGCTGTTTCTATTTTCTTTTTTTTTTTTTTTTTACGTAGGCTCCACTTCATACTCCTGTAACTGAAGACAAGTTTGGAATTTTAACAAAGAAATATAGAATTCCAGTGCCAATTCTTCCAGGTAAAGTTTAGTGAGGTGGTAAAGAGTCATCTTTCTATGTGTCTTTTTCAACTTTCCCATCAATCAAACAGTTTTGATGCAGCATAGTACAGCAAGTGTATGTAGAATATAATTGCTTACAGTGACAGGGTTTGTGTAGATAATGGCTCTGATAACAGAATCACAGAATGGTAGGGGTTGGAAGGGACTTGCAGAGATAATCTAGTCCAACCCCCCTGCCAAAGCAGGTTCGCCTAGATCAGGTTGCATGGGAACACGTCCAGGCAGGTTTGGGGTATTTCCAGAGAAGGAGATTCCACAACCTCTCTGGACAGCCTGTTCCAGTGCTCTGTCACCCTCACGGTAAAGAACTTTCTCCTTGTGTTCTGGTTTGTGCCTGTTGCCTCTTGCCCTGTCACTGGGCACCACTGAAAAGAGTCTGGCCTCATCCTTTTGACAGTCACCCTTTAGATATTGGTAAGATCCCCTCCCAGTCTTCTCTTCTCCAGGCTGAACACACCCAGGTGTCTCAGTCTTTCCTTGTAAGAGAGAGATTTCAATCCCCTAACCATCTTTGTAGCTATCCACTGGACTCTCTCCAGTAATTTCCTGACGTCCCTAATGCATGACATTACTGTGAAGATAGCAGTTGTAGAAGATGATACAACATCTGATGTATACAACTTCTGTTATTTTTCTTAGTGTTCTGTGTTTTAGGTGTGTGTGTCTTTTTTGCCTAGGACTTCCGATGGTTAATCATGGAAATTACATAGTACGTCTGGGCCACTTTGTGAGTTGGCTAGGTGGACAAGCAGAAGCTTTGGGTGTTGAGGTGTATCCAGGCTATGCAGCAGCTGAGGTAATGATGACATCAGTGTGTATATGAAAAGTGTTTTTGGAATCCTCTTCACTCCCAATTATCTGTACATTCACAACGTTCCTTTTAACAGACATGTACTGTGAGAACTGTGGTTCAGTGTCTGAATTCCCTGGCCCAAATGCAGCAATGTGCAAGTGAATAATATATTATGTTAATAAATACATTTTGAGTTTGACCGTTAAAGAGCTAGTGCTTAGAAGTTCTGCATTAGAACTTTTTATGGTGGGATTAAAATGACAGATTATTAAAATGTTTTTGTTTGCTTAAATATTTTCAAAGGTTCTTTTTCACGAAGATGGTAGCGTGAAAGGGATAGCAACTAACGATGTAGGCATCCAGAAGGATGGAGCACCTAAAGTAAGTAGCTATCTTCCCTGTCACTAGTGGTCTAATTATGGAAATTGTGATATCTGCTTCTACTGCCATCAGTAATCGTGCTGCAGCTTAAGAAAGTGTAAAATTCAGTACCTGTTTTCCCTCTCTGTGTGTAGAAAGGATTTATTACCTGTAAAGTTCTCGTCTCAGTACATTGTAAACTTCTGAGATTAGTAGAAAAAGCCTTCGCAGGAAGGAGATTTGTTTGAGGATGACTGGAAGTACTTGCTGTAAGGGTATTTTAGCATATATGAAATCAAGAAACAAAGATTATGAACTTCTAGAAAAAAGGTGCGAAGATGAAACAAAGTTGTTGTTCAGCAGGTAACTAGCAACATGTAAGAGAGTGTGCTTCTGCTTTATTTGCTTCTTTGGTTTTTTTTATATTTGCATTTGCATTTTTTGATAGTCTGTCTACCTTGTTGGGGCAAGTTACACACTGAATCTTTATAGCTTTTTGCTGGTTGGTCACATTCCTGTATCCAGAAGGTGACTCCCAGCCCTAGTGTCAGGCTTTGACAGATTTATAGTGGAATCCAGAACCTGTGGTAAATGTATTGCTTCCTTGAGCAGTATGTAGGGAGAATTTGGCACCTCAGTGTAACTTTCACAAAGAATTATTTGGCTGCAGAAGTTTAGGATCTAAGATTCTTATTAAGATTTACTTTCTTTTATAAGGTTTCTTATAGTTAAATAGAGTTTGAAAGAGGTATTTACTCTCACATAAGTGTGGGGTGTTTTTTCCCATTTAAGGCAGGGAATGAGAAGAAAAGATTCGATTTCTTGTTTTGAGGTAGTACAGCCAATAGAGGAGGAAGTGGTAGCAGGGAAAAGTTTGTACATTTTCCCAGTATAACGTTGCCTGTCTCCTGTAGGGGCCAGGGACACTCTTCTCCTCAGATGCATGTTTCCTCCAGTAGGAGACGCAAGTAACGCATACAGCTTGCTGCGATCAGAAAGATTTGTTGGGAGTTTGCTTTTGGTCTTGTTTTAAAATGGGAATGAACTATGATTCTATTGTTATTTTTTAAGCATCCTCAAAACCTAGATTTTTTTTTTTCCTCATTTATTCTGGAAGAATGTGTCTATTAACTTCTTGAATATTTAATTGATAATTGGTGCGCCACTACTGCAGCTTTTTGAGTGTTCAGGTGTTTTAGTTGTCAGGTCAGCTGATACTACCTCCAGCGTATAAAGGTTCAGATAAAGAGATGTAGTTTGTATAACCTTCAAAACAATAATATCTTCAATGTGTTTATACAGAGCCTAATCAAATAGACCGTGGTTAATGAATAAAATTTCACCTTGCAGTCAGCACCAATCAAACAAAAGTGCCAATGGTAAAAATACACAGTAAAAAGGTGTACATTGGTTCTTGTGTAGATGCTGGAGAAGGATGTTAACTGTGAAATACAACTTTGTCACATTACTGAAACATTTTGAATTAATGAATATCTGATACTTACAATGTGATATTGGAGTTAATTTATTTTATATAAATCTACTTCAGATTAGACTGTATATATTAGTAGTATTCTGATCAAGCAGTAAGTCCCTGTAGTTATCCTAGTATTTTATAAGGCTAATTCGTGTTCAAGTTGACAATCGGAAATACAAAGAATACACAAAATATTGGGCAAAATCTTGTAACTCCTGTTTAAAGGTAATTCCCAACTAAAGGGAAAATTTTATTTTCCTAGCATTTTTCAGAGGTATCCAACCAGTAAGTTACAAACAGATTGCATCTGAGAATTCAGAACCAAAGCAATAAGCTTTTCCTGCACCTGTGCTGGTTTACTTTGAGATGGTTTTATTAAGTACTGCTTCATATCTTCATCCAAAACTGTTCCCATGATCTTTTTCAACATTAAGTTTTCAAGCCTTTCTTTCTTCTAAGAAGTTTGGAGTTTTTTCCCTGCAAGTTTATGTATACTTAGAATCTTGTATCCTTACATTGCAAATCCAGTAACATTCTTGTCCAGTATGCTCATATATGCAAGTGACATGCTCATATATGAATATATGCCAATTCCCCTTATCTTATTCTCAATTTTATCGTTGGAATTTTTGATGACAGGTTTTTTTTTTTTTTATAATGTAATGTTAGTTTAATTTTACTCTGTTTTAACACGTAAAATTGATGTAATAGTATAGTAACTTTATTCTGAGGTAGTGAGTTCTTTTAGGGGCAGTGGTGATGCAGGTTTCTATCTGGTGTTTCTGTCCAGCCTCTGTCGTCTTTGCAGGGGGAGGCACACACACAATGTTTTATTGTAATGTGGCTTCATGAGCTAAAATTGAAGTGTGAAGTTACAGGTTAAGATTCTTTCTCCTGTTCGGGTTCCTTTGCACCATATGAATGAGCAAATGTGGTGCAAGTGTCCACTGCTCTGGGAAAGATGCTCTTTTTCGGTAATAAATGGTGATTCACTGTAGTGCTGCTTTACAGAATCTCCTTCCAAGGTTTATCAGGGGTGCATCACAGTTAGGTGGAAAAGGCAACGGGACTAAAGCCATAGTTTGCAATAGATGGTAAGTTGTGGGCAGCGACACAGAGTAGTTTAAAATTACATTATTGCCCTCCAGTTTCTTGCTGCAAGTTTGACATAACACAGATCTAACTGCTGATTAAATGCTCTACTTTTGCAGGCTACCTTTGAAAGAGGCTTGGAACTCCATGCTAAAGTCACAGTCTTTGCTGAAGGTTGTCATGGACATCTAGCCAAACAACTGTACAAAAAATACAATCTAAGGGAGAAATGTCAACCGCAGAGCTATGGCATTGGACTGAAAGAGGTATTACCTGCATAGTTTTAACAATTAAGGAAAATACTGTGAATCTATAAGGTAGTTTGTTTACTTTCAAGCTAATTTGTGTAAGACATCAGAATAATAGATTTTGAGTTACACTTTTGTATTTTAGAATCTTTGCTATTCTGAAGCTGATCAGAGAAGGTGCTTCTTGAATATTGTGACTGTTTAGTTTCAGCTGCTTCTTCTCTTGTATCTGTGTTATAACTAGAGGTACTTGTGAATCCACTCTCTTAACATCTTAATTTGATTCCAAATTACATTCATTTGTGAAATCTGTTTTCACTACTTTCACTGAATGAGAGAGGGATTCATGCTGCCTTATTTCAGGGAGTTTTAGTTCCTAGTTTTAGTTTAGGTTTTCTGTGGGTTTTCTCAGAGAGAGAAGAGTTGTTCCAGATGAGTCATAGTCTCTGAAACACTTTCTGGATGAACTGGTTTTTTCCCCCAAAAATCCCTTCACTAAGTTCATAAAATTGGAGTAGGGATCAGATTTCCTTTTAAAAATATTTTATAGTCAGGAAATAACGACTTATTAAAAAAACCCTGTATTATCTAGAATATGTTCAGTGTTTGTCCATAACACATTCTTTACTACTTTAAGCATATACTTCCAGCTATAAAATACTTGTTAAATAATTAGTTTACACTTTAGCGAAAAACCAGTATGTAAATGTATGACATATTCTTTGTTACAATTTCTAATACCTGAGTTGTCATTAAAGCAGGGTTTTGCAGTAGAGTTCATTTGCTTCTAGATAAGACTGTCTGCTTTAGCAAACAGTACAGTCCAATAAGAATGGATCTGCAAAGTAAATAATGGCTGCTGCTGAGCTGATACCCATACTATGCACATTTCAGGTTTATTTTTACTTCAGACTAGCTCTGATCTAGTCCCATGGACTTAGTGCCCTTTCGTGACTGGGATGCTTTAGATGGGCTTCTGGAGCCTGTTTTACAGTTGAGTTTCATGTGAAAGGAATCCAGTTCATGCCTTCTGGGGCTGCTGTACAATGTGAACCAAAGCACACTAAGTGGGAGGAATCAGGAGTCCCACTCAAAAATGTACTCCTTAATCTAAACTGAAACGTTAATGTAGATCAGCCCCATGCTTGAGCTGATCTAGTGGTGCTCAACTGCCCTTCTGTCATTAGAGTGCATGTGAAACATAACTCCATGGTGAACAGACATTTTGTGAAATGGGCAGAAAATTTGCTGGCTAGTGGAAACATGGAAGATGCTTTTGTGAGTTCACCGTGGGTCAGGTGAGCACTGGAGATGTGTGGGAGAGAGCAGAGAGAGAACAACCTGTTTGACAGTAAATATTCAGATCACCTCAGGCATATTGTTAAGCCTGACCTTGAAAAACTTGTGAGGAAATTATAGTCATTCATATGAAAAAATAATGCTTTTAAAGAAAAAAAAGTCAATGTAAGCATTGCATTGCATTCCTTAGCAGAAGTATCTATCGAATTCATTAATATAAAGGATCTTGCGGTTGAACGAAAATTTTGGGTATAGTACTGGAGTCTCACCCACATTTTCTGATGCGCAACATTTTGAGAGAAGTATTAGGAAATTCTTAAACGTAATAAGAAAAAAATACATATTACCTGGTCTTCTGCTGTATGCATTTAGGAATTCGTCATAGCAGTAAATTAATTTTCTTCTATATATTCTAATTGTGTGTTTGTCTTTCATTATACTCTTGAAAGGCCATTAGTTTGTAATAGAAAATAATTTTTTGGTCATCTTCATTTCAGTTATGGACTATTGATGAAAAGAAATGGAAACCAGGAAGAGTAGAACATACTGTAGGCTGGCCGTTAGACAGACATACATATGGAGGATCCTTTCTTTATCACTTAAATGAGGGTGAACCTTTGGTTGCTCTTGGATTTGTGGTAAGTTAAGTTTCTTTTTTCATGCTTCTTTTGTTGTTATTTGTTCTTCGTTTTTATGCATTTTCTTTTCTATGTTTTAATATGAGATGAAAACACAAGAGCAGCCACAGACCAAATCTATTGCTTTCTCAATCGTATGTGTGCTGTGTTATGGCAGGTTGGTTTGTCATATTAATCTGTCTTAATCCAGTATCTTTTATTAAGAACAAAATGGGAAACTTGCAATTATTTTTTTTTTGCAAACCAAATGAATTTTGGTAAAGCCAAAACCATATGATCAATCAAAACTCTTCTTACAAAATTTTTGCATGTTAGGAAATGTTTAAATCACGTACACTTTGTACAGTTATGTTTCCTCATTTGTATGCGAACCTTTGGTGCAGCTCCACTTTGAGAGAAGCATGTGAGGTGGAAGCACTCTGCAGTTTCACTAGCAGCATCCCTACCATTTCAGAGCTCTTCGGTTTGTTCTCACCATTCTTCACCCCTGTTGGCCTTGCCCTCTTGCAATTGTCTTTATCAATTGGTCAAGCATTTGCTGCTTCTTACTTGCCTCTTTATCAGAAGCGTTGCTGTCACTAGAGACAGTCTCGTGTCATTCTGCCAGCCAGTGATGCAAGGAGCAGTGGTAGGAGATGGTTTTCTAGCACCTACAGTCCTAAGTGAAACATGTGCTAGTTATCCTGTGCATGTGCTTTACACGCAGGTGGTGTAAGAGTCGGGCACACGATCTGGATTTTTAGCAGCATGAGACTGAGGTGACACTTTGGATTACTAGATTTCAGAAGGGTGCTACAGTGTGTGTGTGTATGAAAACTGTATTTTTGTCTAGCTCTTTTGTAAGAAACATTGAATAAAACTTATAGCTTTTCTTAGATGTGCATACTCATCCTGTGTAGAATTCCAATGTTGTAATTGATAAGTATAGACAGTAGACATTCAAGTTCTGTTTGCTTTTAGAAGGGTAGCAGCGTTGGTTCTTACAGAGTTCTATACCCTTCTAAAGGCAAACAACTTGAATCAGTAATGATCATATTCTCTCAGTTCATGTTCTCAGTTCAGATAGGAGAAAAGCAGCTTTTGTGGGAATATACAAGCACATTTTTGGCTTTCACCTTTATACCTATGTCAGTCTGAGCTGACTCTTGTGGTAGGGTTACCTTGCATTTATTTTGAAAATTGCCCACTAACTTTATCTGGCAAGGAAAGTAGATGAAAGCAGTGCTCTAAAACCAGTGAGCTGCCAGAGAAGTCAAAGCACTGTTTGTTGCTGACTCATGATATTTTTGCAATGTGTCACAAATACAGCTTGCAGGAAGCAGAAATAATCCCCTTCTCAAAAGAGAAAATTTGGCAACCTAAGTCCTTTTAAGAGTATATTAAAGACAGGAAATGCAGAGTGTATCTTTGGGCTAATTCTCAAATGCATAAGGGAAGATTCCCGGGCATCCAGTCAATTGGCAAAGTCTTTTTCCCCCATTTTCTGCTTTCATCACTGTTCCCTTGTGCTTTATTACAGTGGCTCACCAAATTGGAAATACTTGACTCTGCTAAACAACGTGAATAATGGGTTAAAATATGTGAGCACAAGGGCATAACTATCTAGAAATAATTGTTTACCTCTCCTTCCAACTTTTCTAGGCCAAAGAGATTTTGAAACACAAATTTAAAACAAGTTTTCTTTCTTATCCTGCCCATTAAACCATGCTTAATTTAATTTGACTGTTTTATTTCAAAGAAAGGTGTAAGGTGCTTACAATGCAATTAAATATTTTCCATGCTTTAAGTTTCAGGCAGGGCAGAGAACAGTCTGGTAGCAGGAAATTGTCAGACTTGCTGCTGCTTTACTGTTAATGGAATGTATTTTTGGCAGTAGTTTCTTTAAGTAGAAAGATCCTGAAGTTGGTTTGGTCTAAAATTTATTTAAAGAGTCGATGTGGTAATATGTGATAGTTTTCTTTTCAGACTTCTGTTGAGATTTCATACTTCGTTTTCATTAATGTTGCACTTTTTTTGTTTGTTTTGTTAAGGTTGGTTTAGATTATCAAAATCCCTATTTGAATCCATTTAGGGAGTTTCAGAGGTGGAAGCACCATCCTAGTGTACAGCCTACTTTGGAGGGTGGAACAAGGATTGCCTATGGTGCCAGGGCATTAAATGAAGGTGGTTTCCAGGTAACTTTTTCCTTAAGTTTTTTACTTGCGCTCTCTATAGCCATGTTTTTACTGCTGTAGATTTGGGTTGCATGCTTTTGGGAAACAACTGAACTATAATAAAGCTGGATAAAGGCAGATGTTTTGCTGGACAGAAAAGCATTGTTATCTTGCTGGATACTTGCTGCTGAGATTTACTAGTCTTCGGATCTGTCCTATTAAAGATCTTCTGACATACTCACTCTACTTTCTAAGTGAAATACAAAGTGAAGTTTATATTGCAGTTAAACATGTTCAGCAGAAAAGAAGCTACACATAATTCTTTGTTATGCTGGAACCCTGTGGGGGAGAGGGCAGCAGAGCGCGGTGTCCCGGTGCGGGCTGCGGGGAGCGGCCTTGGCGGGAAGGAGCCGCCGGCTCGTGGCAGCCGGCTGCACAGGGACGGGCGGCCCGCGGGGCCTGCTCCCGCCGCGAAAACAAAACCGGTGTTCCTCTGCCTGAAATGGAGGAGATTTCTTAGTCTCTGCTCCAGAGAAGAGGACGGTGAAAGCATCTTAAAATTTTATCTCTGCATAGAAAAACTTCTAAAAGGGTGCTGATGTTTGGTTTTTCTTCACACTTCAACAGGAGCAACTTCTGCGAGCTCTGGATTTCCGGAACAAGTTTTCTTCTCACCCATACTTACCTTCACGTGTTATACCTACAGAAAGGAAGAAGGTGAGAGTTAGTATATCACACTAACGTAAAATAGACTTCCCTAGTAGTCCAACAAAGTGGAGTTACATAACTTCACATGTATGTGTATGAGGACAGGCCTTGAAAGATCTTTGGAGT